>VZUJ01076119.1:0-87291 GCA_013401215.1 Atlantisia rogersi | reverse complement strand
AGGCCTGAGGTTGGTGTCCCTGCCTGTGGCAGGGGGTTGGAGCTCTGTGATCCTTGGGGTCCCTTCCAACCCAGACCAGTCTGATTGTATGATCTAAATGAGAAAGCAGCTATCAGCAAACGCAACAATCGAAAGGTGGCATACACAAAGCGATGAAAAAGAAGACAAAGTCAAGTTTCTGAAGGCATTTTCAATTGCAGCACCCATTTAACTCCCACAAGAACCATGCAGGCAGAGTTCTGATCAATCCTAAATGCCACCTCTCCCCTCTTTGTTCCCTGTTAAACCATTCTAAAAAAAAAGGTTGTGAAACTCTGGCTAGGCTGTATTTATATGGTATCACTGCAATTATCCGATGGGAATTTTCCGAGATGAGTTGTATCTCTCCTCATAACAGTAATTTAATGGGAGTCAAAATAACAGAAGAAGCAGCAGAAAATAGAGGAACAGTGCAAAAATGATAATTTTGCTCTGGGAAGTTGGGACTTGCCATTTCAAATTAGTAGAAACTGTGAAGTGGGCATTACTGACAACGTGAATATAGTAATTGGGGTTGATTTCTTGGCACTTTGCCGAATCCTCTGACTAGCGCCTTGCAAGTTAATTATAGCCTCTCTTCACAGAGTGGGGACACTCCGCAGCGAGCAGAGGGAGGATGAGCACACAGGCCTCCAGTCAAGCAACTTTGAAGTATGAGGTGTGAGGGGCAAAAGAACTTTATTGCTTGGCCCATCAAGTAAAATCCATAAGGGAATTCAGAGTTCAGAGTGCGAGAGGACATCAAGAATAAACAACCTGTTTGGCTTTTGCAAGATACAAAACAACAACCCCCACTCAAACAAACAAACAATACAAAAACCCCATAAAATCTGTTCAGCCAAAACGTCATCGTTTTGTCACCTCTATCCAAAATTCAACAAGATTCTTATCACTCACCTTTTAACTAGTAGTTTTTAATTAATTTGGAAGAACTACATCACTCCTTCCTGAGCGGTAACTAGCTACCCTCTTGGGTTCCTTCTGTAATCAGTTCCTTTGATTAACTTTACTAAAATTAACACATGTATTTCATACATGTTACAACAAATCAGAACAGAAGAATTAAAAAGCAGCCTGCCAACTTAAAAACTAAGCAAGTGGAACTTTTGAATTAAAGCAGAGTTATTAGCTGATTATTATATGGAGAACGTTCAGAAGAGAGAACATGCCCTTTCCATTTTCATTTTGTATTACTAGTGATTACATGATATATCTTAAATTATAATTTGAGGTAAAACTATGATTAAAAATAATTTAAATATTGCACAAGTTAATTGCTCTGGAATTTCTTCATCTTTGTTCCTGTTCTTTGATTCAAAGATTCTGCATGCAAGGTATCTTCTCCATGAGACTCACCCAGGGAGTGGGAGAGCCAGGACTTCCTCAAACACGTCGCTCTGTGGTCTTTACCAGAGACAGCGATAGCGATGGGAAACCATTAAGTACCACTTTTACATACGCCACATTTACTGCAGGGCAGTACTGCATGCAATGAGGCAGAGGTTTGTGTCAAGTCTCCCTTCCCACAAAGCCCTTCAGTATTAAAAAAGAAAAACAGAATAAAGGAAACAACCAGCCCTCTTCCCAGCCTTCAAAAATTGGGTAAAGCATGAGGAAGGAGAGGTGGAAGCTCTGAGTGCCTGCTCTGTTGCTGTCACAAACCAGAAGTGTCTGCCTTCATCACCAGTCCTTGTGTTTTCAGGATTTGACAACCTTTCTGAAAAAGGCCAAAACCATAAACAACATAAATCATAACTCAGGAGAACAAGCTGTTCACCTCAAAGCCATGATCTCTCTTTGCACTGCAAGTGGAAAAGCCTTCACAATAGAAACTAATTCAGTAGAATAATATTGTGCAGGCCATGGATGACTTATTTAATTCCACAGCATCTCTTACGCGAAGGGATCCCGACCTGAGTCCCCCTTGCTACAAGACAAGTAGTTGGATCAGGAACCCAGACCTATTCTTGGATCATTTCCTCCACCGCTGGATGAGTTCTCGGGGATCAACCATTCCCAGTCAAAGCTTTATCAAAACATCTTCCTGTGAAAAGACTAGTTTGATCAACTGGCACTTCAAGACAATTTGTTTATGAGAAACATTCCCAAACGCCTCTACATGGGGAATATTGCACTTCCAGCTCTGAGGCCAGTAACAGGCTTACACATGATAAGATGGAGCTAACCCAGAATAAGGCAGTTGGTGAAATTTAGGAGTCCTGTTCGGACCTGCTCGCTTCAGTCAATGAGAAAAGCAAGAACTTCAGGCAGTTTTCTTTAGTTGGGGTCAAATCAGGGGAAAGGAGAAGCTGTGAGGTTGCCTGATTTTTTCAATGCAACCACAAAGAATCCAGCCTCCTTGGATGAACAAAAGACTGAACAGAAGACAGCAACTATGCCCTTGCTGCAAGGGGAGAAATCATTACAGCAGGTACTCTATGTAAAGAGCTTTTGCTAAATTTTTATAGGGAGTTTTATCCTGCAAGATCTGAGTCTTGAGAAACGTGTTACACAAGCACATTGAAATAATCCCATGTCAGGATTAATGATTGGTTTGCAGCCTTTAAACAAGTAACTTTGAAACACAGAGAGAAATAAAATCGGATCGATGTATAAACTGGACAAAAGCAAGAGGATGAGAGTATGCAGGAGTGCAGGATGAGACCAACTCCTTTAGAATCCTAGCATCTCCTGAGCTGGAAGGGACCATAAGGACCATCGAGTCCAACTCCTGGCTGCACACAGACCAGCCAAGCCAGAGCAGGGCACTGAGGACATTGTCCAGATGCTTCTTGACCTCAGCCCAGCTTGGGGCTGTGATCACTTCCCTGGGGAGCCTGTTCCAGTGCCCAACCCTCCTCTCAGTACTCAGCCTCTTCCCAACAGTCAGCCTAACCCTCCCTGTTGCAGCTTCAGCAGCACTACAGCTGCATCTGCTTAAACCACCACAGAGATTCTATCCACAGGTTCGTTTTTCCAGTTCGTCCTCTACTGAGCACTTCTATTTCACTATTCATGGATTTAAGAGAAGCAGCCAGAATAGGTGCAAGCTGGAGTATATAAACTAACTTCTTCTATAAATAAGCAACCAAAATTATTCAGACTACCAACCTGACAAAAACACGGTTAAAACTTTAACCATCTCCATGGAAAGAAACCACCACTGTTAACAAAGGGGGGGGAAAAAAGAGCCTGAGCAGTTCAATTTCTGGTAGGAATTAACAGACAGACCCAAAAGAGACTTATGAAGATACTAATCAGATCAGTCATAATCACGACACCAGAAGAGGCTGAGGAAAGCAAAGCGAAGAGTGATGTGGATGCAGTGTGCGCAGGCCGGGAGGAAGCGCTCCACGTCCCTGGATGGCTTGTATCCATTCGGTGCTCAGAGCACTCCTCAACCTCGCTCACAACCCTGAGAGAGAAGTTATCTTGTCCTGTGAGCTATGGAAAATTACACATCCTGGTACGTGAGATCTCTGCCTGTTAAAGTCTCACTGTTCTGTACAGCATTCAGTGCTATGGCCTGATCGATAACGTACCGAGCTCCAATCTCTTTCAGGTTAAGGGTTAATTACCACTAAGAGATACCTCCATGGTCAGCAAATAAAAATGAAACTTTTGTCCTACAGGCATTTACAGTGTATATTTTCAATTACAGTACTACTTGTCGACAGGTATTTAGAAAGTTAGGTGTGACACCTTCTGCTTCTCAGCAACAACAAAAAAAGAGAAACAAAAGGCTCCAGAGAAGTGGGATTCAGAGACCTGAAGTCAAAGTGCCAGATGCCAGAACTAGTAGTTCTAATACTACAATAAACACAAAAGATTATTTCAAAATAACACCAAACTTTCATCCTACCAATTCTTACAGGCATCTCCCCTGCCACAGGAGTGTCCTGGATACAATCTCTCCTGCGCAGCAAGTTCACTATTGATTATGCTGCCATCTCGTTCTCCCTGCTCAATAATCACGCCACTAAGCTTTGACTCCAGGTAAACATTTCCCTTTCACAGCAGAGAGGGAAGGTTTTTTTCTGGGAATTCCTGGAGCCTCTGGCTTAGCTTCCTATATTGGCAGGTCCAACCTAAGGCACAGAACAAACATGTAGAGTTCACAAAGTGTGAAGTCATCCCAGGAGAAGAATCGGTCCCAGGCATCCAAACAAGACTTCCCAGGATAGAGATTCAGTGATTCCTTCCTCCAAAAGAAGGTGCCAATGGATATGGGGCAGAAAACATTTTACTAGCATCACTAAGTATAGATTTGGAACAAATTAAGGTAAGTGGGTAAGAATCTAAAATCCAGTTTTAATGTAGAAACTTAACAGGAAAACATATCAGAAAACTTTGGACAGCAAAATACCAAATTTATGTAACTAGGAAGTTTCCTCAAAGTGATTTGGGAAACTTCACAATCAAAAGGATTTCCACACCTTTTTGTTAAATCCCAAATTCTACAAATTATCGATCCACGGAATTTCACCTTGAAGTAAATAACTGATTTTGTGAGGAGAACAATCTTTGAATTTTCATGTTCTCATCAACTCACCAGGAACTACCTCCTAAATAGCTCGTGTGTGAGAAATGCAATAGAAAGGTACAGTTGAAATTTTAAAATCATGAAGATTTTACTGATGGCAAGGACACAGATTTCCAGCAATCTGCTCTCTCAGAAAAGTGTTTCTCTACAAAGCATCTCAGAAATACTGAAGCAATACATACTGCTGCTTCTTCACACAAACTCACTAGGTCACATTGCACATAAAAACCCAGCATCTACCCACAGCTTCAGCAGAACATGTAACACTCTGCCAGAGCCCTTGAGAAAAGGCAGGTTACTGATACTCAAAAATACAAGATTTTGTTACCCCAGTGTCACCAAAATGCAATTTTACACAGTCCAGCAATACAAAAAGGGAAATACCAGAAAAATACACGCTTTTCCTCCAACACTGAAGTGAAAGCTTTAGAAGCCACTTTGACCCTTAAAGTTCAAGAGCCCGTGTTACACTGTACCTCACAATTTTCCGCTCCTTTAACCTCTCCTTTTCTGCTCTTAAATACTAAAGAAACACTTGAGCACGTCTCCCAGTGCTGCATGGGCAGAACATGTCTATCCTGATTAGAACAACTCCTATACTTAATAATTCTGGGAAACTGTTGAGGATATTTTTAGAGTATTGATAAGTGAATAATCTTTGGATTAAGAATTCCAATTAAAGAGCAATTGTTTTCCTTTCTGGGAATTTGCTGGTACCAGCCTAGGAACTCCACCCAGCAACTTTGGGAGTTGCCTTTTCTTAGTCATTCAGCTTTGGAAAGTCTCCAACCAAAGATCCCAACCTGCAAGACCCTGTTTTGAAAAAGATAAATGTCATGATTTTTATCCACTAAGCATCTTTTTTTTTTTAATCCACTCACTGATACTGAGGTTAATATTTCCTTTTTCTCTAATAAAAGTCACCACAGATCTTGGAAACAGCTTTTTCATAAATATCTTTTTCTTATTTTGGACTCCAATTTATAAAATGCACGTGCTGAGGACCAAACACCAAGGTTCATTTTACTCAATCTTTTATTAAACAAATAGCACTCTGCTGCTGGTCCTGCTTGTGCACCACAGCATAAATCCACACCACAACCACAGGATTTGTTCATAATAAGAATGGGGGGGACACAGGGGGATGGATGAACACCAGCCTAGTAGCCACAAATAGATCTACTTGCCATTTAGAAACCGTGTTTCACTTGCATTTAGAAGCCAATCTTTCAGCTTGAAGAAACTATCCACACATGCACTTCTACTATGAGACACTTGAATATTACTGTGTATAAGGGTCTTAAACAACTGAGTTAAACCCTCAGATGTTTCAAGCACAACATATTTATTAGTTAGCCCTTAATTATCTTCCATAGTCAACAAATGTAGCTGTTGAATGTTCTGGACTTTAATTAATTCCAAAATTAAATTCTGATTCCTGCCACAGATTTTGAAAGATCAAATTGAAGAATATCAAAGCATGGAACACAGCAGCTTTCATGTAATATATAAATTACAATGCATCTGACAAAAGGTAAACCTTTCTATAAGAAAGCCTTATTTGAATGCTAATTGCCAATTTTCCTGCTGTAAAAGCAAGGAAAAGTCAGTACATTGGGAAAGTTAAATTACTATTTTCAATAAAAATACTTCTAAACAGCACAGATTTAGCAATAAGATTTTATATAACATCATTTACACTCAATTATATTTCACTTCCTTTTTTTTTAAAAATACTTATGAAAGGGACATGCAGGTAATGCCAAAGTTTCAATTATAGACTTTCCTATTTGGCAGCAACAAGTCAGGACTTGTGAGCCATTTTATTTTCCTTCAAATCACCAAGCCAAAGGAAGAAAGAAACGTAAGAGATTCTATTAGCACTTAAGTAACTGCGTATCCTTAAATGCTGCAGAGGATGCCATGTTTAAGCATTAGCATTTACCTGTGTCAACAAGGGAACAAACCACACTTTTTCCACCCTCTTTTATAAAGCTGAAAAGAATACAAACAATAGAAGGACTATTATTGAGACGAGACAGCTCCTGTTAAAATTTTATCTCCTATTTTTCCAAGTTCCTCTCCCCACATCACGGCACAGGGTCATATATGCAGCCATGTAGTAGCGGTGCATTTAAAATGCTACGTTCCAAAGACTGAGTAATTTAAAGTGCAGAAAACAGACAACGGTGTCCCTGAACCTTCCAAAACACCAACTCCTGCTTCTCACTGTTTTCTGAAGTACTGAAAAAGAAACGTGGCTAGAAAGTTAGTATGGAATCATCATCGTAATTACAGGGACTTTTGGGAAAGTTATCATATGATAAATGGTTTTCATCCCAGGTCTGTGACAAGACAATCCCTTTTTACAATCCCAAAAATGACTGTATGACTGGATAAACAAAAGATAACAAAACACTCATGCCCACCAAGAACTACTTTTGGTTTTGAACAGCAGTTCAACAGGCACTTTGCCAACTAATCTCCCCAAAAAACTTCTACAGTATTTCAAAAGTTCACATGCAAAAACATGTTGCGCTTCTTCTGTATTGTATATATTAAAAAAAAAAAGGCAGGCAGAAGTCTTTATTTTCTTGCTCTAAAATGACACTGATTCAGAAAGCAACAGCCAGACGTAATATTTCATTTTACCCAGCTATTGCTCAGGTAAAAATTTCCTTAAGAGATGTTGTCTTCCTGTTTTCTAAGACTAAGACTTATTTAACATGTAGTCACACATTTAAGAAGTGTGCTAATGGTATTATGGAGACACAGAGTGTACTGGAAAAGCAATTCCATTGGAGATACTACAGCATACTTGTTCTAAGACACCGTTGCCAGTTTCATCTAGAAGTAAAGCTACTGGTAGGTCTGTACACACACGCAGACACACACATGGCTGCAGAGCATCTGAGCACCTTTCCACGAAGTAACACTTCCAAATTTCAACAGAAATTTAAGGAAGCAATATGAATTTTCACATAATTAAGTCATCTTGAACACTGAGGGGTTTTTCTTGAGCAAATTATCAGTTATGGGAGACCAGCAAGTAGTATTCTCCACAAAAGGGTGGTGAGGAACTTCAGGGTGAAAGCCTGCACACCCAGCAGCACTCTGCCTGCACACTTGACTCTTCACACCCCAACCTGACAGAAACAAAGACAGCTCTAACTAATGAGCTGCAACTTTAAGTCTGAAGATACTGATTTTTTGGCAAAGACTATTACTGTTCAGTAGAGCTTGTCTTTATGTGCCACCATCCAGTGGGGAAGAAGCCCTCAAAGCTTTAAGCTTGCTAATCTCCCGAGCAGTGGGAATTGCTATTAAAAATGCTATTTAGACAGACAGGCTTCTATGAAAGTCGGCTACACGGCCTCATCAAACTCATTAAAACTAGCTTTAAGTCCCAGGCTTGGGAGCATAATCCCTTTCAGAAACCTGCAGACTAGGCTAAGAGAATAAAGATATGGTAGTTAGGGAACTGAAAGATGTATGAGCCCTGTTCACCCTGCGGGCAGCGTGCGTAAGGAATATACCATAGTGCCCATCCTCACAAGCATCACCATGGCACACCAGCTCTTTCCTACACTGAATTTAAATATGACAGCAGAGTAATCTCTTTGGAAACTACACAAAGACTTTGTGTATTTCAGTTCAGTAGTGGAAAGGAATCAAGCTGCAGCAGGATCAACCCTTCAGCTCTACCTGATGTGGAAACACCTCCCCTGGTTGGCTGTTCTATGCCAAGGTGAAAATTCTCTCAGAGCTGGCACAGTACAAAATTAGTGACCAAGCTTAACAGCAGAAGAGAAGATGGCTCAAGTGTGCAGCTCCCACTGGCAGAGGCAGCCTTCGGAGAGGTAAGAGGAGCTCTCATGCCTCATAAAAAACATCCACGAGGAGGTCGAAGCCAAACGAATGCCATGTGCATCTGGAGTCCCAATGACTGACCTTCAACTTACATGCATGTACATAAAGCAACTGATAGAGCTATTTCCACATTTCTTCCTCCCTAAAAAGCTGCTGTTGCCTATGAGGAGGCCAAAAAATCCACCCAAACCCAGTGCTAAGAGGCAGCATCGTACAGGGTCACAGGCATGAGAAAGAAAAGCCTAAGCTGTAACCTGGAAAGGCTGCAAGCCACAGGAGGCACAGGAAAAGGTCCTCTGTGGGTATTTTACTCAGGAAGGCATGGCACAGGGATTTCTTCAGTCCCACCAGGTCCTGAACGAGGGCTGCAAACTGCTGTACAAGTTGCAACCTCTAAACCTACTGTCAGTGGAAGGATTGCAGGAAAAAGCTGGATTGCAGCCTTCTGATACTAGTTTTTTTAGGCAAATCTAACAGCATGTCTCTCCAAAATGCTACCAGGAGGCTGGATACAAGGAGTCCTAGTGACAGTGACTAGACAAAATGTAAAAACATGAAATTAGAAGCTTCCCAATAGGGTCAAAGCAGTAAAACCAATTCTGATTAAGTTGCATTACCAGATAGAAGCAGGATCTCAATAATTCACAGCCAGAGACAGGGTAAGTGTCCATTAGCATCAGTGTCTATGGATGTACATTTTCTTCTTTTCCACATTTTTAAGGCCTCTGAGACCACGTCTGGCTCTCTGTCTTTCCCTCTTCCTGGCTCTCAAGAACCATTGAAGTAAAACCCCTTCCCTTCATGCAGAAGAGGAGCCCTCCTCCTCACATCCCCTACACCACCAAACGGTAAGGAAGGAAGGAGGCAGGATTATTTGATGTGAATCTGGACACAGTAAATGGTCTCTAATGCTATCTAGAATGCAAATTCAGGATAATTTTAAAAGTTATGAGCTTGGATATGATCCAAATTGCAGATGAACACATCACAGGGGATGGCTCTTCAGATGTGTCAGATGCTCTTAAGTTTAGGAACAAAAGGAGCCCATTTTTTAATTATTTTTTTTAAATATAGTTGGCTTTCAGCATCAGCAATCTTGAAAAGGGCAAACTTGAAGCCAAACAAAAGTGTAACATGATGTACTGACAGAAGGAAAAAACCCACCCCACCACGCTAGATCAATCATTACAGAAAACTAGCCTCATGCTATTAATGGTGTCCAAACCTCTGTCGCTGTGTTCTTGCCCTTTCTGCCTTCAGAAACCAATGAAGAGTGGCTCAACTCATTTGTGCCCCTTCCACTAACTAGCAGCGCACATCCCACTTCAATGCCCCTTTTCTCCCAGCAATGATTACCTCAAGAGTTAGAACTATTTCAACAAAAACCTATTTTGCATTATCATCCCCCAGCTTCTGGAGGTTTAAAGACAACGCTGCAATGCATTTACTGACAGCTGTCCATCCAGGCTGCACCAGAGACACAGCAGGAAGAATACCAGGGTAGAGGAGGGGATTTTTTTTTTTTTTTCCTTAAACAATTGCTTTATATTCAGGTTACCTGCATTTCCACAGGTATGTTTCTGAAAGGAGTCATGCCACATTACTCCTCTTGCTCCCCCAAATTCCAGAAGCTAAGGGATTTTTCAGACTCTGAGCACACTGAAATAAAAAAACCCTATCCCAAACCAAAACTAGCGCTGGGGTTGTAAGACGGTTCCTCTTCACCATGTCCCCAGTTCTGGGGTGGACAGAACACCCCCGCACTTACTCTAGCTCCCAGTCATGGGAGGTGAAGTCACCATAGCCTTGGGATGAACTGGGATCATCTCCTTGTCTTTTCCTTCCCCCCCTCGATGCTTCTGAGCGAAAGAGGAAGGGGAGGGTAACAAGCTGCCAGCCACTTCTCCAGCTGACTAGCACCAGCCACCCAAGAGGTGGTTGCATGATTTTGTCTATATAGAGCTTGTAAAGCACTTTAGGAAGCTGTGGGATGAAAAGGCCTATATAAACGTAAGATATTATTATTATTAAACCAGTGATCTGACAAGAAGAGACAGCTTTTCAAATCTGTACAACAGCTTGAGCTGAAGAGATCAGGGAGTCCAATTTGAAAAAATAATAATTTGAAACGAATTTCAGGATTAGAAGTGGCAGCTCTTTTGTGGATTCTCCATGGCAGGTAAATTTAGTAGGCTACTTTAATTTTGCATCGTTTTAACTCCTGGCAATGTCCTGTGCATTGAATCTGACAGAGAGACAGAGTGTTTGAAGCTGTCGTGGCTACGTTTTAGTCTCACAATTTTACAATCAGTGTTTGAATCTGCTGCTACAACTCTGGATACAGAGATCAGAGGCTTATCAAAGAGGCATCCATTTCAAAGACAAGCAGCAGCTTTGACTTCATTCCTTCAATGCTTAAAATTCCTGAAAAAGCAGATGAGCATACCACAAAACAGGTCTGAAGGAAATCTCTCTATCGGCTGTAAACCTATTTCAGTATTAATTTTTTAAGGCTCTATTTTGGTCTCATGTAAAGTGAGTGTGTTTAGCAGAGATAATCCTCTCAACAGGTGAGCTTAATATATACCTTTTCCTGTAACTGGAAGTACATTTTAAACTGGTTTATTGCTTTATCAAGCATTAATTGAAGAACTACTTCAACCAGTCACCTGATTTTACTTTATTTTTTGCACTAAGAATGTCTTCCCTTTCCTAACAAAGCAGCACTTGATTTCTTTATTGCTGCCCTTCATTTAACTGCATGGATGAACTGAGCACACTGCAGGCAGTAATGTGTGTTGTTGGCAGTAAGACGGCATGGCTTAAAGGTGTATCACGCAGGGAGTGTTGCGTGGCTGCAGAGTGCTGTTCTCCACATTCAGCATTGATTTTAATCCGAGTTTCAGCATTCACATGATTGATAATGTTACTGATCTCATCAGCATCCCCTCCATCAAGCCTGCAGTCGGGCTGGCGATGGACTCTGCTCACACGGGACACCAGCTGCTCGGTGCTGTGACGTGTCCCCACAGAGGGCACAGCATGATGAGAGGAGGAACAGCAAGGAGAGACACCCTGCCAAATCAGAATTAACTTTAACTGATGCCAGATCTTCCTTTTAACCTAGAAATGTGTTTTGTATCTCTAATATGGAAGAGAAGTGCATTTCAAGAATCCGAGCATTTTTCTTTCTTCCTTCCTTCTCACAGACACGTCACAAGAGCTGCCCACACACGCTGCCTGTCAGAGACCTTTGTCTACTCACAAGAACCCACCACTCAGTTCGTTTTTGCCAGAAAGCAAGAGCAGATCACTACAGAGTGCCAAAGGGATGCACAAATCTGCTCCGACTTCCTCCAGCTGAGCACTGCCTAGCCCAGGAAAGCTCTGAAAGCTTGCACAGGGAGCAGTGGGCAGCAGGGCAAGAAGTTAAGTGATGCAGGTACTCTGATGGGTGCCATAGTGATGTAGGGTCACCCAGCTCTAGCCAGGGTGGTGCGGGCAACTGCAGCACCAAGCCTACCTCTAAGCTGCTTCTTTTCACCGCAAACCTGGTGCATCTTACTTGCCCACTCCAGTTCTTCAGCTGCTCATCAGCAGGAGTTGGAAGCAAAGGAGATAATCAGCAACAGGTTAATTTGTCTGATTAAGCCTTCAGAGATCTGGCATTCTGAACTCTCACTACAGCACAGTCCCCAAAGCTGCGCTCAGACAGCTAGCTTGAAAGGAAGCCGCATGCTGCTGACAGCCAAGGGCAGCGGCCAGGGAACACATTAAGCCTCATTTGAGACCCATGGTCATACCAGCAGACTTAGCAAAGCTACACTGCAGGTGTAGACATGCCCTAAAGTGCACTGGAAGTGCGTAAGAGTTCAGCTCTTCGGTGCTCAAATCACTTCTGACAAACAGGACTGAGAAGTCTTAACACATTTGGGCATTTTTCAAAAGCACTCTCAGTACTATCATGCCCTAAATGAAAGCTTCGGTTTGAAGCGAGCTTTTAAAACTCCAGACCATTTACAAGTCCCTCTTCTTGTAGAGCAGCTCATTTATCAGCATCCAGCTGATACACAAGAATTTCTTCCGCAATATGCTGCACAGTGCAAGGTCCCCGATGCTCCCCCACACTTAGACAAGCCTGACATGCACTTCCTAACACTGCAAAGCACAGTTATTTACCCAGTAGGAAACAAAACAAACAGAACACCAGAGCAGAAGCTTTTACAAGATGCAGCAATGCTGCATCCCCACCAGCCAATCCAACAGACAGGATTGCTTTACGTATGGACCGCAGCAGATGATGTTTTTCATTGCATTCTGTATTCACAAGACCAAAGAGACCAAACCATTCCTAGGTAGAAGGGCATGTGCTCAGGCTGGTCCTTACCAACTTTGATCTCTAAGAATAACAATCACTGTCCAGACCCTCCAAGCAGGCAGGTCTGTAGAAACCTCCATGCGTGCAGCTCTCATATCAGGGGAAGCAATGCACATGCACAAAGCTCATTTCCATCTCATCTGCTCATCCAACTCATCTGCTCATCCATCTCTCCCAACACTGGGCTGGTGCTGCTGCTTCCCATAAAAACTTTCTTTTTCAAAAGATAACCACCCTCTGTACTTAAAAAATGATGCAGAAACGCAGCCATAAATAAGCATTAGTGCTTAAAAATTGGGAAACCACAGTTTTATGGTTTTAAACAGAGACAAGGTGGAATCATGAATGGTACCAATGTATTTCAGATGAAAGCTTTCAGGCAGATGAGAAATAGTTACAGGACTTGGAACCTGAGTAACGACAGTTGCATTAAATTATTCCATCTGCAAGTCCATTAAAAATTGTTAATGGTTTTGTATGGCTTTTATATTTATTGGGTGGGTTTATTCCTATGTGAGTCATACATATTTATTACCAGGGTCCAGATACGGTTATTAATAAAACTTTTATTTGCATACTGTCTAGATACTGGCCTAAATATTTACAACTGGATTCTAAAATAAAAACAAAAAATTCCTCAAAAATTATAAATAGCACCAGGGATGCATCACAGCTTTCCTTTTTGTACTTTGTTACTTTCTTGGTGTCTTGGTTTTGTTTTTTCAAAGAGGGGGGGAAAAAACCAACCTGGTAACCCCGTTTCTTTTGTCAAGTCCAAGAAGCACTAATTCTGTCAAAGCTTTAAAGCACGATTTGTGTTGAAGAAGGAAGAAGAGTTCCAAAGCTAAAGCAAGCTACTTTTTGTAATTAAGAAAATACATGTATTTCTACACGTAATTATGAACAGGAACAAAAGCTCAGTACTAAAATAGGTCCACAGAATCCCTGGAATTGTGCCTGCCAACTAAAACACCTACTATGAATTTAGTAATGGGTTATGCAAACATAAATTACAAGGCCAGACATTTTAAAAGGAAAAAAAGTTGATTTATTGTCACATTGGAGACAGGGCAGGATAGAAGCACAATTTCATTTTTCCATATATTCATCAACACTGCAGATGTGTTAATGCAAAAAGAATTCTAGAATAAAAATGACTCTCAACTGCTCTAATTCTCATATGTCGTTTAATTTACTTTAAAATGGTTACCAAGAAGCTTGCTTTTTTTTCCTCCCCTTTTTTTTAAGCCACTCAAACATACCAAAAGTTTCTGGAAGAAAATAGGTTTTAAGATCATTTTACAATGATCCCTCCTAAAAAATTATCTCAAGACTTCATCCAAAACTGACCCACAAAAAGCTGTGATATCTGGTGGGGGGTTTTTTTCTAGTAAAAACTATTATCTGTAACCCAGTCATTTTGTTTGTGAGCATTTTCACTCAACAGCGTAATCGTTTCTGCTCTTGTTTCAAGCAGATCCAACTTTTCACTTATCCACTGTCAAAGCAATGAAAAGACTCTCTCCTAACTGGCAACCATTATTAAAAGAGTTATATGCATGACAACATAATAATTTTAACCAGAACAACATGTTCCTTTAATTACACCTGAACGACTTTGAGGTGGTCCAGCAGATGAACTGATGTAGGCTTACAGCATCTTTGTTCACAAAATAATAAAGGAAAAGTACTAATTGAAGATGTTTAATGATTTCTTCTTTCGGTAAATACACACAGGAAGGAAGAGGGAGCAGGTATTTTGCTTGACTTCTTTTTCTTAATTTTGAAAAGAAGTCAAACTATTGTTCAAATGGCTCCAAGGAAATCTAGGAACCAATTCCAGACTTGCTTTAACAGAGTTCAGTCTTATTTTTGTGTGATCTATATAGAAATGCCCAGTTTTGCACTTACCTTTGTAAGTAACCTAACACAGAAGGTAAGAAAGGCTGTTAATTGTTGGTACCACAGTGAGAAAATTCTCAGCAATTTCAGCTAAATAAATTGAAATATTCCCCCTTACAAAACAGTCAATGATGGATCCAGTAAATCATGTTATTACTCTTAATGCACACTTATTTAAACCACAAGCATTCTTCAGAAGGAAGGATGACAAATGCCCTGTAAGATCAAGTTGGTTTTTTTCCTTCAAGTTCTGACTTTGAAAACATTCTCCCTCTCAGATCCTGCACCTTCCTCCCCCCAGCTCAGTCACTCAGCCTGGCCAGCTTCCCAATGGGTCAGCGCTGAGAAGTTGAAGCCAAGGCAAGTACGACTTGAGAAACACAAACTTATTGGCTTTGCATTGTTTTGTTCCTAGTGATGGGAGAAATTAATGGTGGCATCAAACGTTTAACATGAGAGTTTAATCTGTAAATATTTGCTTACAAGCATGGCCCTTTGTAAACCAAAATACCCCCTGCCCTCCTTTTCTGCAGTGGTAAATGCAGCACCCTTGACATGCCTGAAATCTAATACCCACAACTGATGTTGCTAGATGAAAAACGCATCCTTCACCAACTGTCAAGCATGTTTAACCAGAAAAATGCTTAAATAGAATATATCTAAATTACTAGGAGCAAGTAAGTGACTTCAGAGTAATTAATTTCTTCAACTACTGTAACATGTTCAGTTGAATCAGATTTGTCTCCCTCTTGAATACTTTTGGAAGTCTTGAATAAAGTAATCACGCATGTATTTTCGGGTCTATAAAGAGACTTTTGAGGTAAATGTGTTGTAGAAAATTGATTTAAGGATATTTTTAAAGAAAACGGAGACAAAGACAGCAACTCAAACTGCCCTAGATCACGTGGTTTCAGAGAAATGCTTCAAATTAAATCTCTCTGCCTAGTAACATAGAATGCACACTCATTACTTCTGCTATTTTCCCAGACTCCAGACCGTTACAAACTCTGCTGTACAGCTACAGAGTTATCTGTGAAATCCTACACACCAGTAATCCCCAAAATACAGACTCCTTTTGTAAAAGGACCTTCCTCTCTCAAGTCCTGTTATCTCAAAACAGATTGTAGAGGCTCTGCAACCCAAGAGCCTGCTGCCCACATACAACCTTTGCTGCCGTCTTCTCCCTCCTGAGAAAAGCCAAATTGCCTGGGTTTGGAAGTTTAGGGAGGTGGGGGGAATATTCACACCTCTGCTGCAACACAGACACACCAGGTGAAGGCAGGTGTGTTAAGGAGGTTTGTTCCTGGCTTGGATTTCTTGTTCCTCGACACACTGAGCCCTGGCAAGAATCACTGCGAGCATCAAGCGATGTGTTCAGAGCATGTAACTCTTGGGGAGATGCTGTCTGCCAGAGGTTCTGGCTGAGCCAACAGAGACAATTTAATAAATAATAACAATAATGTCAGTAATTATAGTGGTGAGAATGGTCAACGTGCAGAAAAATGGAGGTCAGTTTTATGAGAATCCTAGAAAAAACACAACCTTGAATTATCTTTTATTGTTCCCTCACTTCCCATCAAGTGAAAAGGCAGCGAGAGTCGTAATAGAGAAAAGCATGTCAGAAGCACTGATGGTTTTCCTATTAACAATTAGAATATGCTAAAGTCAAATACATATTAAATGATGACAACAAAATTATTGAGAACTCATGAACAAGGGACCTCCAGGATAAGGTTTGATCTGATTTAACCTGACTCCACATGACTAGTTTTTAGATTACATTTTAAGACATGGAGCTGGATTATATTACTTTTCTGCAAAAAAGTCACATAATAACATGGTACTTCGTTTAGCTTTTGAAATAGCAAGCCCATGTAGTCCCAATTACCGTAAACATCATTTACCTCACAAACAGAACCTCTGCAGAAAATGCTGATATTCAATAAAAACATTGAAAGGAAAGACATGGTAAGTATCATTAACCTAAAGCAGAGATACTGATCTTTGTTCCAAGCCTGCAAGATAACTCCTACTTCTCTGTTCTTAGAATTTTGGGTTTCACAGAAGGAAGTAGCAATGTTTGAACTCACCACCCATGCATTCAGCCTGCTGCTAAGGGTTTGGATATATGAAGATTCTTAAAGATAACAAAACAATTTAATAATGCTTTTAAACAAACACTGGTAATTGCATTACAGCCATACAAATTAATAGAAAATAATCTTTTTTAACAAGCTGTTTAACTGCTAATTCATTTTTTCTGAACAAAAAAACCTCTTAAAGTCTCCTCTTCAAAGTGATGGGAAGAGAAAAGGGAGAACTCAGGCAGCTTTTCTCTTCCTCATCTTTTCCTGAAATAATTTTCAAGTACATTGTCAGGCAACAAATAGAAAGGTGGCCTTTTTCACTCCCTACCAGGCACTGATACATTTACTATTTACAAAGTTCAATAACTGCATTTAGTTGGATTATGCTACCTAATGTTTCCATTAAAATGTCATCTATGTTCTTCCATAATCAGGAACCAAAATCAATAGGATTCCTGTATGTTCCTGGCAAAATCCTCGTGAAGGGAAGGAAGGGACACCCCCAAACTAAATACTCTCAGGCACACAGGGAAGTCAATTTTAAAATGCAAAAAATAAAATAAATGGAGAAAACCCAGCTCTAGATGGCAGCAAATCGATATTCACCCCTACATAGACAGGCACAGAGAGCATCAACTATTTTCAAATAAACTATATTTTTGTAGTTTTTTCTAGGCATGATACTACTTCTGCTTTGTTACATGTGCTGGACTGAAGTTGACTGTGCAAAGTTGCTAGGAATCAACCACAATTCTCTGCTGACAATTAGAAAGACACTCTCATTTCAAAAACACACTCAGCCAGCAGTATTAATGCTCTTTTTTATTACATTTAATTTGATTATCTTTTGCTGTAGACTGGATAATTCAATAGAATGATCCAGAAACACTGGAGACGAAGAATTTAGGGATTTTAAATTTTAAAAAATTGAGCCCTTGCATAATAACTGTGTTCATTTCCTTTAGCCAGTTATGACTTGCAATCATAATGTTATTTGTGTAAAAGCCACGTATCTTCAAAGATGCATCACCCTAATGTGTGATGTCATGAATAAAACTATCCCTTTTGTAATGAAAAAACTTACACAGACTCATTTTTCTTTCTTCTCTTCTGGCAGCGACCCTGCAGAAACTTAACTGAGCAGGACAGGGGTGATGGTGATGGCTCAGGTAACAAGAGCAACAGTGGAAGCCCAGGTTTTACGTGGGCAGGTAATGCCACTCGCTGCTGATGTACTTCCTTTTCTGGCACGTTCCACTATTTCATTTTCCAGGGCATTTTAAAGCTATTTATTTGAGAACATCCCTATGCTGCCTGTGTTAAAAGGTTCTCCCATGTCCTCCCATAGCTGCTGATCTCACCTTTAACACGTTTTATAAAATAAAGATGTCATTTTAAGCACTGAAGTGTCATCTTCACTCTCCACATTTGCAGCTTAGAAGCAGTGAAGGACACCAGCAGCGTGGAATCAACAGTCTGACAAACCACTGTGGGGGAACCCAAACAGCACCCAAAGCCACAAGCTCGCAGGGTAAGCTCCTGTATCCAAAGACAGGCTTCAGGTAGGCACGTCACATCTGCTTAGGGCTCCTGCTCTCACTTAAGAAAACTCCTACCTCATTTTATTTCCCAAGAGCAGCTGGCTGAGGCCTCTCAGGCTGGTCTCTTGTCTTGTGCTCGGTTTTATGACCTGGGTTTCAGGTGACCTGGGTAATAACCCCACAGCTCAGCACTGCCTAGTTTACATGGCTAAACCATGAAGGAAAGCAATGGAGAGTTATAGGTTAAACAGGCTTGGGTATTATTGTCTGCCCTCTCCATGTGTATTTAACGATTATGTATTACTTATTTACAAAGCCCAGGCTTACTCAGTTATTTGTTTTCTGATATTTTTTCATTATTGTTGTTGAGCAGCTTAAAAGTATGCACCACTGGAAGCATTAGATAAGCTTTTCAGGGTTTAAAATAGAAACATGCCGAGTAAAACTAGTTGCTCAACTAGGAATCTAGTTATCAACGTTAGGAAGTATCTTCATTTTGCACCCAAAATTATTAACCTAGACAACTGAAAATATTTTGAGACTAAAAAAATAGAAAAAACTCAAAGACAAGTGTTCAAATCAGAGTAGCCTGAGTTGGAAGCAACCCACATTTGTCTGTCCTCATACGCCGACTGCGGTGTGAACGTGATGAATTAGACCAGATATTTCACAGAAGCTAAAATACCTCCAAAGTATCACAGTTTGTCACAAGAGTTCAGGAATTATCACTCTAAGAAAATAATCACCCGATGCTGGGTGGCAATTCTCCTGATGTATTTTGAGATATCTTCCAAGTAACGGTCATGTAAAATTGATGTTTCAAGTCATCTCCTGACCAGTCCCAGCCTTGCACAGAGGCTGCTCGGGATGAAACAAGTTGAGACTGAAAATACCCCAAGACACCCATGAGCAGCAGGTCTGATATGACCTCTTAAATGGGGAGGGAGGGTTAAAAAGTATTTTTGGAATAGCAGGAATTACAAAGCCTTTCTAACAGCATCTGCATGTAGCAACCACCTCTGAATTTTCTGTTCTCATAAGGTTCCCAAACACGAGATGCTTCTTCCCAGAGTCGTGTCCCAGTATGCCAAGTCAGAAATAGTATTGTAACATTTTTAAATACCAAGGCCCTGGAGTCATTCCTATAAACACCAAAATATTCTATTCCTTTTGCTGCAATTTGATAATTTGCACAGAAGGCAGAACTGACCCAAATAGATGTGTCACATTTTTTAAACGAAAAAGAAGCAGAAGTACAAATACCCTCTGCTTCATTATCATTCTTGTTTTTAAAATCCTGTTCTGCTACACAGGATTCTGCTTGCAGCAGATGTTATGGAAAGTCCAGGGGACACTCTAGCCAGCAATGGATAGGAAAGTCAAGGCAATCGACACTTGTCTCCTCATTTAGGGTGAGACTTGCTACAGCAGATGAGAAGAGATGCTGGAACAGGCTAAACCACTACAGCACTGACAGGGATGCATGGAGAATGAAAAAGAAAACGGAAAGCAGAATCCTGAAACAAAGTGTTACATTTAACAATCCCACCTTTGTGGTTATGCCTTTTTCAAAATTTGTATACCAAGAAAGGTGTTACTTAACCATGGAAATTTAAAATAAGCTGTGCTTACTGATTTGAAGAACTGTTCTGCATGCAAACTGCTCTTCTGCCACAGAATACTTTTTCCATTTCCAAAAAGAGCATGTTTGATGTTCTAGTAACATCAGTGGATCAATCTGGAAGGGCTTGTGGCTCACTGTGCTTTTCCTGTCCACCTCAAGGAAGTTTTCACCGTATTGGGCAGGTTTAACTTTGAGAATTATTCAGACATCCTCTTTCTGGAGAGGGGATAAGACAGCTGAAGGTGAGCACTGTGCTGAAGCTTTTGTGTGAGGAGGAGCACCAGGGAGGCTCGGGCACTGTCTTGCTCAGTTTTTGCCTCCTACACACCCATGCCTTGGGCAAGGGAGGGTGGTGGCCCTGTCAGACCTTCTACATCTCAGGTACTTCCCCCACACCTCTGGAAGCAATAACTGCCTATCAAATCTGTTACAGCTGGCTATTACTACATTTCAGATGCTTTCTTCTAATTCTTTGATGCCATTTTCAGTTTTTAATTCTGTCAGAGAAAGCAGAAGAGGGCTTAGATCAGGCTGCTGTTCAGAAACAAAGCTGCAGAAAGAACATCATGGCAGAGAAGACCGAGAAAGAATCTTAAAAAATCCATTCAAGCTTATAAAGGGATGTGGTTTCATAGGGGTCTCACAGGACAAAAGATCAGGCTGTAGAACCCAGCAGAGATCCCAACTTCCCCAAACATTGGGGATGTTCAGAGTCATTGTTTTGAACCTAGCCCCTGAACTATTAGAACACCTTCCATATCTCTTGGAATAGACTAGAGGCTTCAGAATTCTATTTTACCAAAATATTTTAAAATATTTTATATGTAAAACCTTACCATCAAATGATCTCATTTCCCTATCATACTGGAAAGAACTAATTGCATATTTCTTCCCCATTAACGTCTCCTGAAGTAACCACACAGAGCATGTAGCTTTCCTCTGTGTATCAAGTGCTGCTGAATTACCAAGGCCCTCTTCACACAATGCACTTTAAGCTCAGTGTTAGTTGGCTGGGGAGAAAAAAAAACCAACCAAACCCAGAGTAACCTTCTGCTCCATAAAGATAAAATTGGCCTTAGAGATCATGCTGAAACACATCTGAAAACATGTTGGCAGCTGGCAGCTATGGCTCCAACCTGAAGAATCTGTCATTTTCCTTATAGGAGAAAAAGGAAGGAAGCAGGAAATTCAAGTCTGGGAGAATGAACTTGAACTTCTAGCAGTTTGAAACTGTGGCCCCAGAAGTCTGTTTATTTTCTGGATTTTGTATAATTTCCTATACCCTCCATATTCTTTCACTTCTCTCCTTCCTCCTATTCCTAAGACTCTGCTCTCCCCTGCTAAGGGAACCAACTGACCCCTCCCCTTCCCACATACTCTGATCATTCATGTTCTTTTGCTCCTTTTTTAAAGTTCTTTCACAAATGCAGTCCCCAAATTTTCCTCTTTTTCACACACACAGAACTGATTTCTCCCCAGAAACCCTCCTTTGGGCATCACTTAAACATTTCCCCTTCCCTCTAAGTCACTCTTGCTCTGACCTTCCCTTTCTTTGTCAGGCTCCTCCAGCATCTCTCTCTCATTACCAATTGAAAGCCAAACAGCATCTGCTACTTGAGAGCAGCAACACAGGTTAGAAAAGCTGCCCGCTGCCTCCCAAAGGAACCCAGATTTGCGTACCAGTTATCTGGAACAGGCTTGGAAGTCCTAGAACATTCCTAGATGAACAGATTGCTGGCAATCATTGCAAGGGGAAAAAAACCCACCAGCCAAAGCCCTACATATTGCTATGCATTCATTACTGTTAATAGAGTTAGTATTTTCTATACAATTATGCATGTATGTGCAGAGACACATACTGCACAGGCTAACACAAGCAAGTTTAAATACTCCCAGCAGTCACCCTGCTGAGCATCAGTCCTGACACCTTTCACAGCCGCCGGCGGTGTGTGAACATCCTCTGAGGGGAGTTTGCTGAGGAGCTCAGCACTGACCTTGTTGCATTTCCAGTGAAATCAACAGCAAAACTTAATTTGATTTTTGATGGAAAAATGAACATCATCAAAGTCATGCCCTTTGTACAGATTTATTTAGGCAGCCAAATGTCACTTTCCACATCCAAGTGCTAAGAGAGTTTGGAGCAGTGAAGAGGAATTTATTTTTCTTTGCAATTCTCCAGGTTTTACGTTGTTATGAAATCTAGAGCAAGCCTATCTGAAGGCTGATGTTCTTACTTCCCCTAAAAACCTCAATTCATATTTCACTATTTACAGAATGCAAAACCTGCCTGAAGAGAGAGCCATCAAAGATAAGCAGTCTTGGTTGGGATGGTGGACTCAGCAATACAAATGACAAAATTATGCAAACAAACCATTAAGAAAATAAAAAACAACACCACGTAAGTAGGCCTAATACCAGATAGTACTGAGAGAGGCTCAACAGCCTGGAATAACTTTTCTCCTTACCTCTGGAGTGTTTTTCTTGAACTCGCGGCTTTGCTCAATAAGTTTTTTCCTAGACTGCTCACTTTCATCTTGCCGGTTAGCCAATATTGTTGCTGTGGTATCGAGCTCTCTCTGTCAAGAAAAACAAAACAAACAAGAAAGTGAACTACAGTCAGAGCTCAGTTTCTCACAGAAATAAAAACAAAAGCTCGTGTGTACATCATGTCATTCCGAAGGTGGAGATGGTAGGACTACAGAGCAATATGGAACAAGAGCAGCACGCCCCCAGAAACTGGACCTCCTGAGTAACATCAAATGAAGTCCCACAACCTTTCTGATTCCATCTTGCAATCAAAGGATGGAAAAAAGCACACATGGCTTTACCACAACGTTATACAGAATAGCAGCAGTGCCATGCAATACACACTTCCTAATAACTTCCCAAATCCAGGGAAGATTACAGAGCTGGGACATGTTCAAACAGGCTTTATTTTCACCTGCTGCTTTTTAAAGATACTGGATACTCCCTTTTTGAGAAAAAAAATTGTGATTAACTCAAATATTGGTTAATTTTATACTTCAGCCTAGACTGGTATGCTTCACCACATTAAGTCACTCCTCATTTCATACTGTCTATAATTCTGTACTGCCACTGCAATGCTCTTTTTCCATTTAAGTCTTTCCTTACTTCAATTTTTAAAAAAATAATTAAAAATCTTCCTACTCTTGGAATCCATTTCTCTGAAATTATTAGCAGATACCTCTGTTCCCAAATCATAACCTTTTTTTCCCCCATCACCTGACGAATGCCAGATTATCTTCCAACAGTTTCTACTAGGCTGAGCTAGAGGCTGAGCCTACAGCCCATTGCCCAGCTGCATCTTATCCCCGTTCCAGTTTCTTCACTCAGTGCTGGGCTTCCAAATGTCACTGCAATAGACTGAGCAGGTCACTTAGTGCATAAACCAACCCTGCTCCCTCTTCCCTGCCAGTTTATTCTTTTTCTGCACTATTTCCACAGAACAGGAAAAAGCAAAGGCTAAACCCTCCGCTCAGCGATACTCCTCATTCCCAAGATACCTGGGGTTATAACCAAGAATTCCTAAGAGGAAATCAGTGGGGTTTTCCCCATTATGAATTCAGAAGGAGAAAAACCTAGCTATGAGAAAGAAGTTCAGAAAAACTGAGAACAACACGCTAGAGGGTAAGATATAAAGCTGGTCTCTCCTGTGGTTGCCTTCACCCCATCACTGCCAACACGACTCAGACCTGCATGTGGAAAACCCAGTATTCCCCACTAAAAACCAGCTGGTTCTACACAGCTGTACCACTGGCATTTGTTCCAAACTTGCCAACCCACAGCAGACCAGACTGAAAAAACAAACCTAGGATCTCCTGTTGGGTCCAGTTCCAGAGCCCCAACAGTCAGTCAAGTCACTGACCAGGTCATCCCTTGATACCATCACAAACAAAGCCCCCAGCAAAAGCTGTTTTGATTAGTCTTTGATGGTTGGCATAAAAACCTTGCCAAGAATTGGGTCATGTATACTTCTCAGTGGAACTGGGCACCCGGTTTGGGGAAACAAGATAGGAGAACAGAGCTGTTTGAAATAGCAGCAGGTACCTGCAGGACACCTGGTAACCCCCTGTTCTGCCAGCTTAAAAAAAAAAGGAATGTAGAGGATTAGCAGCTATGTACAATGTATTTCAGATCCTGAATTATTCTAGATATCCCAAATTTGTAGTTTCATTTTCATAAGGGCAAATGCTGTAACTCTTAATGACTGGATGGATTGATGTGTATGTTATGGGACACCACAGTTCAACCTTGGGGAGGGGGAGAGGAGGGGGGAACGGGATGGAGGGGCAGAAACCTTCTGCAATCTGCAGCTAAAAGGATCAATACTTTTTTCTCCCTTTATTACCACCAAAATAAGAGACAGGCAAACTCCTTCTCCCTCCCCCCATATATATATATATGGACCACAGTTATCTTAATCCATGGAAATAAGCTAAATATGACAAATGGATTTGATGCCAGGCAGCATGCTGGAGCTAGTGACCTAAATATTGTCACTGCAATGCTTAAAAACCCCTTTATTTCTGACTTTGAGGAAAAAAACAGGGCAATATGTCCACCAGATCTTGGTTTGGAATTCTGTAACATATGTGAAATCTATTGCAGAAAAGTGGGAAATACTTAACAGTTGGATAAACCACATTTGAAATTCATCCCAGCTAAGTTTATGCAAGAAAAAAGAGCAACAGAAACCAATGTGGTTAAGCAGTACTATAAAGAGCAATATAACGGCTAAGCAGAAGGCTTTTAAAAAATATAAACAATCTGGTACGGCCAGCAACTTGGAAAACTATATTTAAAAAGGAAGCACACATTTCAAGCAAAGCAAAGAAAACCCAAATCATGAAGTTAAGAGGGAATTTCAGTAGACCAAAGCATCAAACGCTTCGTTTTACAACATGGAGTGCTAGCAAGCAACATTACATCTGGAAAAGTAGCCTTTTAAAGACCTGCTCTTCCAAATTTAGAGTCAAGAAAGGAAAAGGATTAAAAGATAAAACATATTTCATGTTTTGTGCTCATCTGAAGAGTCAGGTGGCAAGTGAGTAATAACGTTCCCACTGCCTGGCTGACCCCCGTGCCACGATGCACTTAGTATGGGCACCTTCCCATCACTTCCAGAGTTCCTTCTGGGACAGGTCTGATAATGTCTCCCCGCCAAACATTTCCTTACATGACACCTCAGGGATGGACACTGCCAAAGAGAAATGCCAGCACTATGCTGAGCTGTTGGACGCTGTAGGCTGAAGCCCACAAGCTCAAGACCTTGCCCAGCATTTACAAACAGCAGATACTGTGAGATCCAATTCCAGCTCAACAACTCTAGATACACAGTCCCCTGTACATAAATCATATACACAAATTGTCAAGCTGTCATAGTTAACAAGCCCCAAATGAAAACTACTTGAAAAATCACTAATTTTTTTTGTTCCTTACTTGATCTCAACCACACACAATGCAAGTTTCATTTATTTAGACATAAAATTAGATAAAGCATTACAACCCACAAGCATTAACGGCAGGTTTTTCATACTTTTGAGACTCAATGCCATAAGATGCACCAGTTTTTGTAACAATTCAACACAGCTGATGTGTAATTTCTGCAAGCAAGCACGTGTAAGGGGAAAGTGGCATGAACGGAGATCTCAAGTCCAACTACTGCGTAACACAAAGGTTTATGCTCCTCCTAAGCATCACAACCACCCTCTAGGTAAGTATTAAGTAACAGGAGATGTAACACTGCACAGACAGAAGCATACTGGTGTGTCCTTTAGAGTGTAACAAAAAAGAATGGAGACTACATCTCAGTATCATTCTCCACACCTTGAAAATCAAAACAGTTCCAATGAAAAGCAAAGAGAAACGAGGGCTCAACGATGTCGCAGTGGTGACCTGCCTACAGAAAGGATTCAAAGCCTGGAAACTTCAGTGCCACTGATTCAACACAGGCTAATAAACTTTCTGGCCAAAAATAGCCACCGTTCAATCACCCTGCAAAAAGTGAGTAGCTACTGGGAGTGTGTTTTGAGAAAAAAACAAGCAAGACCATTATCTTTCCTCTTGCCCCAAAGTCCCATCAATTCAGAGCAGACACAGTTCACCCTGCTTAAGCCATAGATAACTAAAGAACTCTCTCCAGGGTTTCTACTTTGACCCAGTTCAACAAATTTATTGGGGGTGGGAGGAGGGAAGCAGTAGGAAGAAAGGCGAGATGAGAGTCTTATGCTCTTAAGTGCAGGAGTCATTAAAAGCAATCCTCAGAAAACAAACATTAAAAGGTTTCTTTCATGCAGTATTAAATAAAAAAAACCCCACACCTAAAACTAGGAGGGTCAATCTGCTCTCCACTGTAACAACAATCAACTTGAAGTGAATTTGTCTTCCTTTAATGCAGGTCTTTCCAGCCTCTTGTAGGCTCCCCAGGAGCTGTCCCCTGTTCATTCTGCCTCTGACACTGTGATGGCATGGCTCTGCCAGGAGCCAAAAACGAGCCTGCTAAAAACAAATCCCACCTTTCTCATCCTAACGGCTGTTTGCACTGAACCAGTTCCCTGTTCAGGCCTCCTCTGTGGCTATGAGGTGTTGTACCATGCAAAAGGGAGGTGGAAAAACACCACTGGAGGGAGGGGGTCCAGTGGAATCCCCTCTTTCGACATCAACCTACAATTAGGTTGACCCCAAGCAATTACGAAACTCCAGCCTCACTGCAGGCAGGTTTCAAGGTTGTTTTCTTTTACAGCCCACATGTCTCTCCCTACAAGATGCATACCTTGATAATCACCTAGCCAGCAGGTCTGTGCCACTGACAACTGAGTTCAGCACTGAGTCCTTCCCTTTTGATAGCAGGAAGCTTCAAACCAGCCCTTCTGCTGCTGGAGCCCCGCACCCGGCTGGCCGGCATCTCTCCAACGTGAGTCCCGTGGGATCTCTAAAAAACTACTCACTTGGGAAAAGACTTCTAGAAAGAAATGTCTTTTTTGGGTACCTATGAAGCCTCTGTTCCCTTGTGTAAAAGGTGGAAGAAAATGAGACTATACAAGGCAGAGATAACACCATGGTGCCAAGGCTGTTCACTCCTGCCCTGCTTGTGAGAGTGAAACCAAACTAAAAAGAAGAAATTATGTGAAAAGGAGTGCCAGAGGCAAGAACACCCTTCTCTTTAGGGACACTGGGGGAGGAACCAGGGGATGAGCAGAAAGGAGACACAGGAACTGGGAATTTGGGAAAGATGGTGGGAAAGATGTGATGGGGCTCAGCGGTGCTTCTCTATCTCCAGGAGGGAAGAGAGACAACAAAATCAGACTCATCACCTCTGGTCTGAAAGGTGAGAGGCAGGGACTGCACAGGTCCCGTCCCCTCCAGCAGCAAGAGACGGGCCCAGATCGAAGCTGCCTGAGCACGAGCTGCCCGGATGGACGCTGCTCCTCCATTGCTGTGTTTCCTTTTCATTCAAAGGAGCATGAATGGAATAAATACAAACCAATGTTTCTCTGTGCTCTGGCCAAGTCAGTCTGTACACCCAGCTCTCTTCTGCCCTACCCCCAACATGGCTGATCAAACATCTCAGAGCCCTCGTGCCGGTCAGCTGGGGTCCTTCTTACAGCCACTGCTGCTGCCCCAACATGGGTATTTCAGCACTCAAGCAAGCAGCACACTTCAGCATCCCAAAAGCTGCTCTAGCATAACCTATCGTAACTATTTTTCAGCCTTCTTCTGCTTAGAACCAGTACTCCTACCTTCACATGGAAAGAATTATAAAGAGCTGTAATAATCACCCACAAGTGCAGCCACGTAACTGTATCCCAGAATTTTATTATCCTCCCAGTTTGAAGTGTTTAACCCCTGCGCTGCATTTACCACAACACACTTGCACTGTAGCCAGAAACATCTATCACAACTTTAAGACAGACTGATTTTCTTTTTCTGGTAGACTTCTAGCCAGGGACACAGTGCCTGGGCTGCGTCTCCAAAGGCCTGAGCGTGGCTGCAGGAGTTAACAGCACGCTGTCACCATAAACCTCATTTTACTCATTACAAGGATAGACACAAATTACAACTGCATGTCGATTAGGAATTTTCTACCAGTAAAAGTAGTAGTAAGCATTTCCCCTGAAATCCTGTGCCTGTGTATTTAAGGTATTTCCCTTTATCATTATTTCAATCAGTTACCCACTCTACATGATAATCTGCTACTGAAAGGAGTTTTCAGTAGTCTTGGTTTTGTTTTCATCCTCTCTCAGGATTGCATTTGTCAGATCTATCAAAGCTCTCAATGTAGCTTTTTGCAATTTTTAATTTCCTCCAAAGGAAAACTTCTCAGTGCAATGATGACACCCATGTAGAAGTGCCTGGCACAACTCCACGTACGCACAGCCTACTTGTCTTGGGGAAATTTTACATTTCCCCGCTACATTAAGTAATCTACCCTTCAATCTTAAAAACCCCATAGTTTTCACCTGTACACAGCCTACATACTGATTACCTAAGTATTTCAGAAATGATAAGCTGCTTTGCAAGCTTGTTGTGTACCAAAACACACAGGCATGCTCTCTTGGTAGAGCTCCAGGGTATGGCCAGGGAGTACCCATGAAGCTGACGCTGGGAATTTCTGTTGGTGCCTATTTTGCCTGTGAGCAGCAAGAACCAATCCCAATCTGAAAGTGCTCAAAAGTAAAACACGCTGTGAGAATGAAACAACAGGAGGGGTTTCATTTCTGTAAAATGAGTTTGTCTGCCACGCTGTAAAGCCCCAACTTTAAACACAAGCAAACAGCAAGACCAGAGGCTTCGCCAAGAGCACACCACCAAGAGCCACCGGTCCCCTGCCTCACAGACCAGCAGCGAATGAAGAACATGTATGCTCCCAAAGAAGAAAATCATCCCTCATAAGCCTTAAACGAAGCATTTTTCTTAGCAAGCACTTTGCCATGTGGCAAATCAACACGACTACGTTTCACACAGAGAATTAGCTGGGACGTCTCAGTAAGCGCGTTTTAGTTCCGCATACTCCAGTAATTTGACTCCAAGGAGGTTTTTAAACAAGCTTTAACTAGAACAAATGCCCTGCTCTACGCAATGCTTTTGGATGCTGAGTCAACACGTGCAGTGGCCACCACACCAAGCAAAGAGAGTAGAACCAGAGGTGCCAATGTGGCTATCCATTTTTCCACCAAAAGGAAAACAAAGAAAGTGTGCTGGGGCTCTGTCTGTTCCCAGTAACATCAGCCACTACCACAAATGCAGGGAAAGCCTATTAAAAAAAAAACCCTCTTGCAAGATGGGAAGGCTAGCCCTGGCTTTTCAAAAGAACCTGCAGAAACATCAAGGCCAGCAACAGCAACCACAGACAGTATTACGCCTGTGTTTTCTGCTACACCTTGAATTCAAAACTTGTTAGAAAATGTGAAGAACAGGAGAGAGTCCAGTGCTACAGAGACCGCAACACCAAAGACTTTCTTAGATTTTCCTATTTGTTCCAAAAGGTAGTTTTCATCTTCTGGCATGATTTATCCCCTTTCCATTTCCTTAAGCCACACGTGATCAGGGCAGAATGCCACCTTCTCCAGCCCTGGGTCCGACAAGCAGTACATGGGCCAGCTCTCTGCTGCTGGTGACAGTGGTACCACATGCAATGTGCTCTGACTTCTCTCTGGAAATGCAGTTCAGGTTTCACTCACAGTATCGTCGACCTTAACCCCAAACCTTTTCTCCTCCTCCACACAGGAGTTCCTTGGCTTCTATACCAGACTATTAGTCATCTCTGTCTTCATTCCCACCCAGGTCTACTTTCAGCCCATCACCACTGCACAGTGGCAAGCATTCTCCTCAAGCGTCTGGAAAACCAAAATCCAGCTGGAAGGTATCACCCAGACCCCACCATGCTCACTGCTCTCTGCACCTCTAATGCTGCTCCTCTCCAAACCTTTAAAAGTCAGTCTCCTACCTGCTTGCACTCCTTACACTGTAACAAAACAACCATCTCCTGTTACCTTACCCAAAGACCCACCAGTTTGGCTTCCAATCTGGCCAACCCCCCCCCTCCAAAACAGCAGTAAATACCACCACCTTCCAGCAAATCTACTGCACCAGTAACTTAACGCTCTGCCAGGCTTTGAATTTCACTTCATTACATTTTCAAAGGAGATGTCTCCTAAAATCAAACACATGTTTGAGGGGAGAGGGCTCCCTTCGTTTCAAACACGCAGCACATCCGCAGCCAGCCCGCTGCGGCTCCCAGCCCGGTGGGGTACTGCTGGCAGCCTCCCTGTCTTCCCACACAGTCATTTTCACACCCTTCCACTTAAAAGCAAAAGTTCAAACTAGTTGCTTCAATAGCTACAACAGAAACAGCCAAAAAGCAATAAATTAATTGAAACGCTGCTGCAGCAAGGCTCCCCAGAAGGTAAGGTCTCAGACAGACAGACAAGCGTACAGTGGGAAACAGCAAGCACCACCCCAGCTCAGAGTGATCTGCCCACCCATCAGCTCCTGGCCACACAGTAAGTTCTGTTACAACTGTGTGAACTCCTGCCTCCCTGCCCTATGCAGTTGATGGCTTTCGACATGATAAAATTAAGTTAGCTTATCACATACACACAGGTTAATTATTTTGAAAGAAACCAACAAAAAAAAAAAAGCCTCAGTTTAATATCTGTGACTTTCATAGCAGCTATGGGGTGGTGAGGAATAAAACTACATCATCTTCTGCCAAATAAAATAAATGATGGGAAACCAAAGGAAATCCACTGTTGCTTGCAAAGCCTTTGCCTAGGCAAGGTGCAAAGCAGCACACATCTGCTTGACCTGTTATCTCCTCAGCTAACCAGAAGGCGACCAAAAGACAACACCAGCAGCCAGGCTCACTGCAGCTCTTTAACACTGCAGCAGACAAATGACCCTTCTCTGCAGCCACCAGCACCAAGGCACACACTGCCCCACCAAGCCCAGGTAATGCTGGGTCCCACACAAAGGCTGGGGAGGGTCTCCCCAGGCCCCTTCCAGCCCTACACACACACACACACACACACACACACACACACACACGGCAGCACTAGGGCTGGAGCAGCTGAATGGGGAAGGACAGTGAGCAAAAAGCAGTCTGATCATGTTTCTGACACCAGCAAATCACAGGGGTTTAGTTGGGAGCACGCAGCAAATAAATATGTGTCCCATAAAACACATCTCTTGCAGGCAATCTTAAAAGAACTTTGGCCTCTGGAAAAAAAAGAAAAAAAAAGGCCATTAACTGATGAGCAATTAGAAACTGCTTAATGCAGTGTTCTTGTCACTGGTTTCAAGCCCCACCATTCAGGGGGAAGGGATGCTGCTGCCATTTTGTAGTAGCACACCATCACCAACCGCAGCTAACGGCTTGCTTCTGAGATCAGACCTGTGAGCGACATTAAATAACTCTTTTAACCGCAGATCAAAGTAAAACCTAGTTGTAAAAGAGTGCTGCAACTAACCAAGCCTTCAACCCTTTAACTAAGCTCTGTTACATCACCTGAAGCATTCAGTTACTGCTCTTCTCAGCCTAAGCTTTGCTAGTAAATGAAGCATGACCATGCTTTAATCAAGACACATGCTGTAACCCTGACCAGGATTTATAACTTGCTATTCAGGTTGCCACCAATAAATCAATAATATATACACACACACAGAGTCTTGTTTCAGTGAGAGTTCTGGGAACTTACTGCTTAAAAAAGAGCCAGAAACCTTTTTTGTTTTGTTTTTATCCTAAATGAAAACAAACTCCTTGCTCACATTTAACTTCACCCAAATCCTAACTACACTGTCATTTAGAACAAAAATTGACAATTATTCTTCCTTCGACGATGTGTTATTAAATTTTAGATTTACTTTTAACATGGTTAACCATTACAGACAGACCAACTGCCCACCCTGAAGTCCATCACAACCACCACTCAATAATCCTTCAGTCTCCAAACGCCATCACCAATCTGAAAGCTACTTAAGCTGTTTCTAACTTGTGGACATAAAATATTTACCAACAAAAGTATAAATACATGCTGGAAAAGGCAAACTATAAATACTTTTAAAACCGCATTCCAACAAAGTAATTCCTTGAGGGATGGGAAAAAATTACCATGAGCCTGAACTAACACACCACCTCATGTTTCACTCCCTTCTCACGTTTTTGGGCATTATTGAAGTGGTGTAACAGATGAATAAAATATTCTAGCATGACAAATAAGGTTTGGAAAGATGGAGCTAGTCTTAATTTGGAACTTCTTGTTGTTGCTAGTTTAAAATTCTTAACAACAGGCATGTGCATACAGAAAAACCTACCAAATACATCTCAAAAACCTTGTCCAGTGACCAGCACCACACCCAGCTGCATTAGGTTTAATTTCACCTTCCCTTTTTACTGCTGATAAGGGGACATGTTTAAATGCTGATGGTCATTTTCCCCTGCACAAGAGCTGCAACCAGCTGCACGGCCAGAGCAGCGTCGAGCATGGGGCAGGGACCACAGTGTTCTGCAAAGGAAGCTGGATGGGGAACTTCTATTAAGAAGTAAGTAGCAACAAAAACAAGATCAGAAGAAACTTACTGGCAAATGAAATTGTTGTTTGATAAACAATTTAAGCAGGAAGAGTATTTGGCAGAGTGTTTTCAGAGAACGGTCCTTGACTCCTGACTAACGTGCTTCCTCCCTCGGCCTGAGTTTGTTGACTTTCTGGGCATGCTGTTAGGTTTATGCATTTTCCCATGATAGGAAAAATATAGCTTTTTTTTGTGAAGTTGCCTGTGAATGCAATTGGTGGATGTTTGCTAAAAAAAAAAATATAAATAGGAGACAAGAAAGCGGCATTTTCTTTATTTAGATTTTTGCTACTCATGAAGTCCCATTCAGGCCTCTGGGTATTCTTTCAGATCTAAATCCCAAACAAGGGCCCAGTTCAGCGTGACAACACACAACAGCAGAACGCATGTCTGGCATCTGATACTGCTAACAAGCATTACATGTCCTGGGCTGTTCAACAGAACACCAGATCTTGAGAACTTTCAGGCAATTTTTATCATTTTCCGTATTTTATCTGGCCAGTTACAGTTCTGCAGGAGCATCACGCTTCCCATCAGCCAAAGGCACAGCTACCAGGATGGGTGCTGTCTACACAACTAAGGTTGACAGTACAGCTAAAGTACTTTTTTAACCATAAAACAAACTTCTTTGGTGATAATTTATAGAATTGCCCTGCTACTGACTGTGAGAAATCACACTAAAACAAAACCAAGAGCCTTGGCTGCGGTGGCACTGTCAACCCTGCCATGACACACTGTCAATAAGAAGTCCTTAATTTTGGCTATCAAATACGATTTCAATTTCTTGCACTTTAGAGCAGTAAAAACAATTCTGTGAAGGCTCTGTGTTTACAATCCCCCAGTAAAGAATGCAGCTGTCTCAATCAATGCTGATTGTCTGTTAATTAGTTCAGTTTTACAAGCTGATGGAACACATTACTTCATTCCCTCCCCAGACACAGAAAGAAACTACAAATACAGTTATCTCCACTATGGTAATTTTTGCTTCCCAGCAGCTTGGGGAGGTAGATGATGTATTAAGGACACAAGTGATCTCTTTACCAAGAAGTCACTTAGGTTTGCATCTTTCCAAGGCACTGTGTCATACAGTGATTCTCAGTCTATGTATAGAAACATATGTGTGTAACACACACATATTTCTCTCTATGAAAACTGAGATGAAGAGCAACACATTCCAGAATAGTGGGGCTACCTCCCCTCTTTGTTGCTGCAGCTGAAACCAACTCCAGAGTTAAGTCAGGTTGTCATGAATAATTTCCTATCTATATATTTAATCAGAATCCCCTTTTTTCTTTAACCAAAATCTAACATTCAAACATGTGACCCACAGCAGCGAGCTAATGATGTTCAGCGAACAGTTTGAAGTTGCTATTGCCATGTTCCATCCCCATGTACTTTTCACACAAAACACAAATAAATAGATTACTTCTGATCTAGCCACCCCCAGGTTCACTGCTTCTAGTACCTCCATCCTTTATTTAGACCCTCTTGTACAGCCAAATATTAACTTTCACATATGCAGACGAATGTGTTGGACACCCTCACCCAAACGCCAGAAAACACTTCTGCTGAGAAAGCCAATGAAGTACTATAAAGCTCTAGACCTGACAAGATGAGAGTCTGATCCAAAAATGCCTCTTCTGAGATGACACAACATGCTACGTGTTATGTCAAACAATAGAAGTTTCACTTTGAGTAGTGGTTTTATTTCTCTCTTTTAGTTTAGATCCTTCATGGTTTGGAAAAAGGTTCTAGTTAAAGAATATGTGTGAGTTTAGAAGAAAACGTGTTTCTGGAATGAACTGAATACGCAACTACTCAGCTTACTGCAGAACAAGCAAGTGGACAAATACAAAGCCCCACAGACCGATGGAATTATCAGACCACCCGAGCTGGTTTCTGGCAGTGTTCCTGTCTGATAAGTAGAAAGGATCATCTAAATAAAACAGTAATATTTCTGTATGAAGACATACAGAGATGTCAGCTTCAACAGCAGCACCACAGCCAGCCTAAAACCCCTTAATTCTTTTCAGAGTTTACTATTTCAGTATACACAAAAAATCTGAGTGTTTAACAGCTGCAGTATGAAGACAGTCATCCAAAGCAGATCACTGAAGCACCTTGCAAAAAATTCTCTGGAGCCAGACAAAGTTTGAAATCCATCAGTGACCTCATGTTAGAGATGCTGACCTGAACAGTACGGGAATCAAGAACAACCACCGTTCAGCTGAAGCCCAATTATGTATTTTGGCTACCGTTCTTCACTCAACTTCAGCTAAATCTTATTTCTGCAATCCTGTAAGCAAAGGTCTCTCTGCTTAAACCCACCACAGGTTTATTGTGCCTTCCTGCCTCACCACCTTACACATCACTCAGGAAAGAGACATTTAGGAAACTATGCTGGATTTCCAGAGTTCTTATGCAGACCAGAATTGAAAAGGGTGTGAGGGGTGTTTCGTTGTTTGTTGGGACTGGGTTTTGATTTGATTTGGGGTATTTTAAAATACATTTTATTCTGACAGTTCTTTGGGATTTTTTTGTTGCCTGTCTCATTCTGCGGGCTGCCTTACCAACCCAGTCTTAAGAACAACTGCTTGGCTTCACCATTTAAACAACACACAAACCACCTCTGCAAAACACGCTGCATCAAATGCTACATTTACTAATGCAGACTTATTACTACCACAGCACTGGGACGCTTCCTCAGCTTTCATGTGCCAGGACAGACAGTTACAACCCTGGGAAGTTTCACCTAAGTTCCTCTTTGAACTGGTGCCATTCACTTGGCTGCCTGATGTTGCAACACCTCAGTGGCATCCTTTCCCACCCAGATGGGGATGAGCAGGGCCTCACAGCGGTGTGAGAAAGCCTGCACCGTGCTGCATGCCTGCTGCGGCCAGAGGCAGGCCTTCAGGCTCCAGCACAATCCGTCCAGGCACACATCTAACATCAGTGAGATTCCTTTAGAAGAAAGTCATTTGGAAAGAGGTTGCTAGATGTTATTTGATGCAGCACTGCATAGCTTGGGAGCCCCCACAATTTTCTGCCACAGTGTCTTCTGGTTGTATTTGTTACACGACTATAAATGAGTCTTTAATGTTTGTGCTTCGGGTGCAGGAATATATAGAATTCTGCAGCTGCAGACAGGACATCTGAAAGGGACTTGCCAGCCTTTCCTGGATCTCTATCAGTACGCAGGGGAATACAGGCTGCAGAGTTTAACTTGCCCAGGGTTTGCTGTGGGATGAACTCTAAACCGATGAGAAACATACAGGGAAAAGCATCGCATGTTACGTCATTCACCTTGTCAGGGCACCACCACTAAAGAAGTTACAAGGCAAAACAACCACCTACACATGCTTTCTTATTTTTATAACTCACTTGATTTGTTTCCAAATCTCTTATGCTCTGTATTTTATACGTTTCTAGACAGACAGATTATGCTCTCAAAAACTGTCTAGGATAGAAGAGGAGAGAGGCCTACACTATGAGGTTAGGGATTATGCTTTCAAAAAGGTACAGCCTCTTCTGTGAATCTGTCCAAACAGTAACAGGGATTAAAAACATAAGCAACAATTAAACTAGAAATAAACCCAGAACACAGACAACTCCTTGCCCATCTCTTCAGGGGACTGCAGCAGCCCTGCACTGCCTTGCCCTAGTCCCTTCAGTACCACGTGTAGAAGCTATTTATAGAAATTATGCAGAAAGCCTTTTCTTCTTTTGATAGCCCTGCAGTGTACCCTAATCTCGGGTTTTAATCCGGCCCTTTGTGAGTAAGGAACAAGCCTACTTCTGCATTTTAATACTGACTATCCATATCAGGCCAAATTCAGCTTCAAAAACCTTTATGCAAAGTGCCCTAAATATTCAGCCAAAAAAGAATGACAAAAAAATTACACATTACTTTTGTCATTATAGGCTCTCCTTTACCATATGTCTAAGGTAAGCAGAATGCTATGCACATAATGGATTCAGCCCTGAGTAAGTCTGGACTGCCAAGGCTGGTGAACCTGAGGTAACACTCCATCACTTATTTACTGCATCTCTAAAGCATTTCAGATTCTAAGCTGGATACATATTTCACACAGTACCCAAACTTTTAAATATCCACAGGAAGATTTCATTTTTATAGGCAATAAACATTAAATCTAAAGGACTGGAACATAAAAAGTGTTTTAATACCATATAAATCACCTTTCCCTAGACAGAATAAATCTCTGAAGGTTTTAAGGACTGCAATATAAATTTTTATGGCAAATTATCTACATAGAAATTACTTGCATGAGATGCACTTTCACTTCTCATTCTCATTTGCATAGTGCTGACAATCTTTTCAATCACAATGTTCAATCCAATTTGGAAAGTCCAGAACACAATGCACAGAAATGCAAGGCTAAGTGCTGGGTGGTTCCTCCTTCACTTCAGCAAGATTATTCTGACTGCAGCTCTCTATCAAACACAGAAGTTAGCTTTGCAGAGGTAACAACACTAATATAGAACAAGTAAGGTCCAGGCAAACAGCTACATCCCCTTTCAAAAGAATTTGTTGGCTTTTCTAACACAGAAGCCCTGCTACTAGTCCTGACAACCAAGAGCAGCTCATTTCACACTGCGAGCAACAGCCAAAGAGTAACAACAGTCTCAGTTGTGAGGCTTAAAATTGAGGAGCAGCAGTCGAATTTGCTCTTTGGGATGCTCAGAAGGGACGTTTTCATTATAGAGGTGGTACAGCACTGAGAGGTCATGATGAGGGGATTTCCATTGGTGGGGATTCCTAAAGGACAAAACCACTGTCAATGCACAGGTGACAGTCCCTCTTCAACCAGGACATCAAGCTAGAGACATGCTACAGCGCTCTCCCATCCATCAGGTCTATGATGCTAGGATCTTTCCTTTGAATACCTCCAAAGGAGACCAACTGCAATGAGAGGACACCCTCAGTCCGATTTCTAAAAGGCTGATTTCTAACTGAACAGTTAACAGCCACAGAAGGCGAGAAGCTGATTGTTATCCATGGAGAAACAAGAAGCCATCAACTCCTCGAGCTGCCTTCACGGCCTGTTGGCATAAATACTTCCTCATAACCTCAGCAGAAACATGCACAAGATGTGTAATTCACAAGTCTCCAAAGCACACACATCCTCAAAGGACAAGCACCGTAGAGGTGTGGTGTACCGCTGTTACCAAAAATACCTTGGTTTATTCACCATTTCATTACAGAGAAAATGTGCTGACAGGCGTTCTGCTAGAAAAGGCCAGAATTAGTACTTGGACAACCTCCTGTTGCCTTGGAGTCAAGTTTGAAACGTGCTCAGTACTTCACCAAATCCTCCCCTCGAGGGAATCAGAGTAAAAACAAAGTGAAGGCACCTCAAGTACAGCAAATTCCCAAGGAAAAAAAGAAAAAGAAAAAAAAAAACAGTAGGAAGTTTGCAAAAAGAGCTAAGAATAGCCCTGCATTATTTCCAATGTATATTTCCCTTCAAAAATATTTTCAGGACTTCTGTACTACCAATCAAATTAAGATAACACAGCAGAGGAAGAAATACAAGTCGGTTCCCAGTCATTTTCCTATCCTTCAAAGGTATTTACTTAATAAGTACCGTGTATGGATAAAATGAGATCATCACCCTAGTCATAAGATGGTTCTCCAAATTTTTAATGAAATCTTGCACTGTATGATTTAAAGAGTGATCATTTGTGCATGCTGACTACAGGAAGCACGGGCACCAAGCCGGACTGCCAGAACGCCCCAAGACATTGGAGAGTTTATGATTACTATTTGAGAAGGGAAGGGAAAAGTCCACTGAAATATGAGAAACTCGGTGACTTGCAAAAGAACAAATTACAGGGTCATTTCCAAAACACAGAGTTTTGGCCAAAGAAATTAGATACTTGCTTTCAATCTGATGGAGTGCAGTGACATAAAGCTTTCTTCTATATGATTTCACAAGCTTTTATTACTTTACTGAATTATCTCTAAATCTAGAAGATGGAGTATTATTTTCTTTTGAAATACCAGGTTGTTGCTAGTCTTCCCACTTGTACAATCCACAAAACCTATTAACATTTTCAGTAATTAATGCTAATACTTGAGGAAAAAAAAAGCCATTGTGTTAAGAAATGCTTTAAGGAGATCAAGAAAGAAAACAAGTGCTTCTCAGACTGTACATAATTTATTTTGCTATATAATTTCTTGCCACCTCCACCCCCTCACCCCCGAAAACCAATCAGGGACTATACATCACTGTGTTCCAGCACTCATCTTCATTTGTCTCTTTTTCCCTTTTTCCCCATAAGTAATGCAGTGCAAATTCTACAAAAACCTTTATTTCCTGCACCACAGAAAACCAAACACTTTCATTGACTATATCCTCACTGAACCTGCCTCTTGAGGGGTTAAGGGAAGAGGGAGGAAAAGCTTTTCTCTGCCCACAATCTTAAGTAGTTTGGTAGACAGCAGCTGTCTTGGGTTTTTCTTCTAAATACCTGGGATTTAGGGTTATTTTTAATGAATTGGTCCCCTGCAAGATAGGAGTTTCCAGTGCTCCAAGATGGTACATGCTACTGCTTGAGACCCACAGTGACAGAGCTTTGCCAGGGGGACATCATGACCGGCTCTCATATGATGAGAGAGCACATGGACAAGTTCAATTCATGGGAGCAAGAACCAGGATGGCCCTTTAAGTCAGGCTGATGAAGTTTGTAATACTGGAGTCAAGACATACTGAACTGGAAAGTTTGAGTCAAGTCGTGGCTGTTTTCCCAATCAGGTCAGGAAAGAATATTCAGCCCTAAACTCAAGAGCAGCCCAACTATGCATTTTATAGGATATTTATCTATGAATCAGCAGATCACAGGCTTGAAGGCCAGACATTCTTCCCACTGCAGCCTTTCGTCATTCCATGAGGAGAGCCAACAAAGAACTCACTGGAGAAGTTTTCACCAGGACATTTCAGGAAAAAAGGATTAAAATATATATATATATAAAGGATTAAAATATATATAGATAGATATAGATAGATATATCTGCAACCCTAAATGTTAACAAATGGAGAAATTCCAACAGGAAGAAGCAGGGACCTGAAGTGCCAAGGCAAACACAGGTGGGGTGGAGGGCATCTTCAATGAAAAATACCTTGTTAACAGTTTGAGCTTACAATCACACCCCCCACCTCATAAAGTAAGTAAATTCCTTGGAAAATGAATAACTTTAAAGATTAAATTAACGTTGAAGAAGATTTGGTGCATGGGTTAAATAGAGCCCTTCAAGCCCACCACAGAGTTAGGAAGAACTGCTGGACATAAGGTGCCCTTGGAAGTTGTGACTCCGTTACACCAGCCCCTCTCCTCATGTAAACCCACACAAGGTTCTTAAACACAGCAAACCCACCCAGGAAAATCATCTAATTCAGGAAAAAGAAATAAAATCCACAGACCACTGTACATCCTGCTATAATTTTGTGTCACAAGAAGGCACAGAGTACTCAGCACTTTGGGAAATAAGTTGTTACTGTTTACTAAATTATGGTTTTGCTATTGTAAGTTATAGTCATTTGAACTTTAATATTACTGAAAAATAATGCAAACCTACGCCTGCCCACAGGCACCAACCAGCAGTTGGCAGGCAGCTCCCAAGCTTGCCCAAAGACAGGCTGCACTATGCATGTGCCAAGTGCATGGGGACAGACAGGTGGGGTAAAATGACAAGGGCTTGGTTGGTCTGGTTTGCTCCACGCCACTCTGTGCAGTATTGACACTTAAGTGTTCCCAGCAAGTACCACTTCTGGAGTGCCAGCCCTAGGCTGGGCCGTACAGGCATACAGGGATACAAGAGAACTTAAATGTTGGCACCTTCTTCAATTACTTAGCCTAAAATAATGTGGTTCTTGGTGTAAAACTGTAATCCAAAGCCTAAACCACAAGGCCTTTCTGGATGGTACTAACAAGACCATAGCATTTGCTGTCAAATTTAATGAGTTCCCCCAAAGCTACACACAAACCTCAGATAAATCTGTAAAACAAAATCTTTTCCTTCTGGGTACAGGTCAGTTTTAGAGTTAATGGACTTCTTCAGATCTTGCCTCTAAGGGATGCCTCAACTACAAAGCAGAAGAAATGGAGATGTACATGTACAGCATATAGACAAATGCGTTGTCAGAGGACTCTGCTACTCAGAACTTCTGAACATGCTGCTCCATGGAAAAAGATTAATTTTTGACTTCAACGGCTCCTCAAATCCATCCACACACACCCCCACCCCCCACACCCCTCCCCCCAAAAAAAAAATCAACCAAAAAAACCTTAGCTGTGACACTGAGATCCAGACAGGACACCCAGTCACTTCTGGGCAACTTGTCTGGCTTGGGGAGAGTTTGCTCAACTGTATGATCAAACTACACTATTCCTCTTCAGATACACGCAGCAGCTTCTTTTCCTCAAACACACGATCTCCTGCATGCATTAACTAGAAGGTAACATCTCTGGTACTGAAGAACAATCCAAACACTTCATCACCTACACACCAGGAATTTCCCAGACTTCACAAAACATCACAGACCCAGCAAAAATATCCTGCCACCTTCCTGGCATGGGTATGCATTTCTGATAGAACATCAGGATTAAAAACTCTTGGTAAGATCCAATATTTTTAAAATGCATCTTATCATCTAAAGAAAACCATATTTCTGCAAGAGCAGTAACATGTTCTGCTCTCAGAAACCTTCCATCCCTGGGCTGCATCTGACTGACTCTTAGGATGAAAATCCTAGGCCAGGCTCAACCCTAGATGGCACTGCTTATCGCTCATTGGCACGTTCCCTGCTCAGCTACAGGAACCATGCCAAATGTACTCATCATATCACTGATCATACATTCGAAGGAATCCACTGAAACCTCAGCCACCCTGTACAAGAGCAGCAGACCTACAAGGCTGCTGTGTCCCTCTGCAACCTACCCTGGGCAGAAGGGCGGAGGAGCAGCCCCACTTTTGAGGGACATCATCTCATTTACACATCCCACTGCCACCAGAGCCAAGTAGAGAGATCTGCTCCTGAAGCTGGTTGATAACCACACTCAGATACAAATATCAATGGGAATGTCTTGCTCTGTGAAGACAATGAATAAACTCCCAAACCAGTTCCTTAAATCACTGAGAAAGAATACCACCATGAAAACCCACCAAACAACAGGCCAACAAAGTGCCAGAAACCTATGGTCCTAGAGATACCCCAAGCACTGCTCTGTTTTGTACAGCAGAAGGTGCTGGATCAGATTTTTAAAGTATTTTTTACTCAAACACATGCTAGAGTTATCATACCTATATCACTGAATTCCACAAGATTTGATCATGGCTATTTACAGAACAACCCATGACTGGCTGGGGCTTTTCAGGTAACACAGTTATCTCTGTGTTAACTCCCCTCTCCCCCCCACACCTTTTCTATTTTTTTTAACAGCTGTTCACTTTCCTAGAGAAGTAAAGGCTTTCACCATTTCAGGACAGACTCCAGGGTTCTCATTATTTTCTACAGAAAATTCTGAAGTGGGAACACATGAACCCTCTCCTGTTGCTGCCCTGGAAGGATGTGACTCCTGCTGACAGCATGCTTTGCCCTCTGATTTTAACAAGCTCCCTTGTATTTCTGGGTGCTGATCAGCATCTCGGGGCACTGTGGGAGGAGAGAGGGAACTGTTGTTCCCCCATGGCATGCAAAGATTAAGGAACTTATCGTTATGCTTTTTATAACCTGCGATGTTGTTAAACTGTCAGAGATTATTATAATTCCAGATAGATTTGCTAATAGTTTTGACATAAAAACACAGGTACTTTTTGGGGTCTGGGAGATCTGAAATGACAAATCAACCCACTGTCAGCTCACGGTCTTACCTATCTACTCTGATTTATTTACTCTGTACTGCCAGAGAGCCAAAAACTGGGGAGCGGTATCTGTGAGGGTGACCCAGTAAACAGGAGGGATTGGCATCTTGCTGAAAAGCAAGTCAGAAATGCTGCTCTTCACATTTTCTCCACCTATCCATCCCTCTGCACTTCAACACTACCCATCATCAAGGGGCTTTTTGGTGTCAGCAAAAGAAACCAGTAACAAAAACGTGCTCCTTACTACTACTTGGTTTCTAATCTGGGTTTAGCATCCCAGGATGCTGACGAGGAACTTCGGCTGAGATGCCAAATTTGAGAGAAGCCAAACTCTCTCATTTTCACCAAGTCATCAGTCCTTTTAAAGATACCATCTCTCAAGACACACTAAAGGTGGGCACCAAATAGTTAAATCAGTAATTAAATTTGGCAGAGAAATATTATCAAGTTTGATAACTAATGTGCCCTTGAAGAATTAAAGTTTAGGAATTATGGAAGAAAGTTTTAAGGAGCTGACCTCAGTCTTCTCCCTAAGAACATAAAGTGAATCAAGTTAAAGACCTCCCAGAGTGCAAGGGTGCATTCACAAGCAAGTCAATATTCCTGCTCCTCAGAAAAACTAATTAAAAGACAAATTGGCACTACTGTACTCTGGGGAGAGGTTTAATGATCCAACTTAAGATATCTGGTTAAAGGAGATATTTTGTTTACAAAAAGATGCTAAGGTTTCTTGTTACTCTTTTTTTTTAATTTGGAAGAGTCTCAACCTACATTAAAACATAATATTACCTCCCTTTGCATTTAACTTGGTAGTGATTAAGTTAGAATTTACTTAGGGCAAAACAGACACTATTTTTTCAACACTGTTTACAAGAAAGGTCATCAGATTTATCTCCATATATGGCCACCCAAGTGACCCTGTAAACTTCCAATACTACTAAGTAACCGATGCCCAAATACAAATGGAAAGTATGAAAGAATGAAGGAGATCTTTTCTGTATCTGAATCAAGGAATACAGTAAAGTCAAGCAGCAAAGGACAAGTTTTCAATTTGACTACAAGGAGCACAGACAAAAAAAGGCACCTTTAAGACAAAAGAAAGAAAGAAAAAAATGGCACCAGATACACATCACCTTGCAGGAAATCCTGCCAGATAGCATCTGCTACATAAAACTGGGATTTTTCACTGCAATGACATCATTTGCATAGGTTGTCTTCAGAAAAAAAAGATAATCTTTGAAGAAAAATAATGTTATTCTACCTGGCCCAGTGCACTGCACATTCTAGAGCAGAGAAAAAAGGGATCACTATGACAATTAAAACTAAAAAAGAGAGTGGTTTTACTCCTAATGCTCCATATTCCAGTGTAAGAAGGCGTTCGGTTTAAACTACAAAAGATAAAGAGAAGTTGGGAAACCTGTTTACATTTTTGTCTTTGCACAATCCTGTGCATTAGCAGCCCAGCAATAGTAAGGAGGTAACTCGTCACAAACAGCTCGAGCCTGCCAGCAACGAAAATTAATGGGAAGGCAAGGATTTTCTTTTGATGTTGGAAAGGCTCCAGTAAAAACTGGTTTGTACATGGGAACATGGTGTCAGACTAGAAGAGAATCAGCTTGTCTGACTTGTGGTTTTCTTGACAACATTCATCTTCTCTTGGCCTGATAGAGAGCAATTAGTGCTTGTCAGTTGAATCATGTGTTATTAAGATCATTCAGGCATTTTTTAATTATGATTACCTAAACAGACAGCAAAAGAAATTCTCAAGCAACTTTAACAATCCACTTCCTTCTCAGATGCTTCCAAGTCTTTTCTCTTTTAATGTTTTAAAGGTAAGTTGTAGTATTTTACCTGCAAAAAACCTCAGTGTATTTTCCACTTTAAAAACAGTAAAAAAACCCCACTGTCTGTGTCCTATCACTGTATCAGACGCTGTCTGCAAAAAAAGAAATCATTGCTCAAAGTAGATCGGTCCTCTATAAACCCAGTATAAGCTGCTCTATAAGCCAAGACTTGTTTTAAAACACCTAAAACAATGCCTAATAGGTCTATAATGATACAGCATTCCTAATGCATACTTCTTTCTTTCACCATTGCAGATTTAGAATCAGGATATGAACAGTGTCAGGAATGACATCATCCTCGGGTGGTGTTTAAAACTCCTCCCCAAATAAAATGGTTCCTTATCACTGACATGGACACTTTTTCCCACTGAAAAGAAAGCTAAAAGCAAGACAAGACTAGACATAAAGTTTCTAGTTATTTAAATTCCAGATATCAGAGTAATTGGATTTTACAGACCTTGCACGGATGAGATCAGGATAGCTTTAGTTTTACCTCTGAGCTTAGAATACCACTTTTAGAGCAAACCTATTGTTTCTTCCCTTTGGCATTTTTCCCTTATCAGGGGATTTTTCAAGTTTCTATATTAACATTTCCTTTTTTCTGCTTGCTGGAAGCCTTGGCCCACAGAACTTGCAAGCTCTTCTTGCTATACCATCTGCTCCCATAGAAGGCCAGCACAGCACCTATCAGAAATTGGGAAATCAAGGTCCCAATTCAGCAAAAACAGTGGTATCCTGTGGAGCCTATGAACCACTGGCTCTCAGTGCATCAGCGAGCTTTGCATTTACAGCGCAGATGCAAAAGAAGCTGTTTTAAAAGGAATACACATTTCAAAACAAACAGAGTAAATATTTAGCATGCACATTGATTTTAATAGGCATCAAAATCTTGCTCCTAAAATGAATGATATTCAAGTATCTATTACCAATTCCCAGGAGTACATCTAATGAAGGATCCTTGAGGATTTTTCTTTTTGGAAAGATTCTTAACATTTGTTTGCAGCAACAGCAGGAAAACAAAACAGTCGTAAGATGACTTTGCCTGCCGTCAATACTGTATTTAATACCATATTTAAGGGGGTAAAGTCTCATACAGGGAATAGTGAGTATTTTAGGAAGAAACCAGATGATAACAGCCAGTCTCCTGGAGTGGAACAGATGCAAGCTAATGGCACATTTTCTAATAAATACCTAAAAGCTTATTAAAATGGCAACTGGGCAGATGAAGGATGAAGGGGCTGCTTTGTGCATGCAAATACACGGTAAAGCAAAAAAAAAAAAATTGAATTCTTAGGATTATTTTCATTTTAACTCATTTCTTTTAAGGGCTCTGGTTCCAGTATATTATGTCTCGTTCTTCCACTGTGGAGAATCTTACAGACTAGTTCTGAAGTACTGTGAAAGGAAAAAAGGGAAATCAGTCATTTTGGGCAGAGCTCTGGGCAGAACGTTATTTGCAGGTTTATAAACTATTAAGGGAATACAAAGGCTGAAAGATAATGATGACCAAACCAGTTACATCTCCCTGAGAAAGTAGACGGAAGACTGAAATGACATCCCAAACTCTACCATCTTCTCACTCTGCTGTTTACAGACCAAGTTTATAACGAAATCAGTATTCTGCTTCTTAATTTAAAAAAAAAAAAAAAAGAGCTAATCCTTTTGCTGCAACAACTTATTACCCAAAGCAACTACCATCATCAACATCAGACTGGATATATCCAAGGCATAATTAAATAGGTCTGGAAAAAAGTCTTAAAAATTAGAAGAAACAGGAGTTCTTTTATCTTGGATTCAGCATCCCTTAGTAACAGGCTATTCTAAGGAATCTGATGTTCCCGTTTCATTACTCAGTCTGTGCCTACCTTTAATAACTTTTCTTACTCATGGGTGATACAGTATTTTTATACAAGGTTCATCTTTTGTATAGACTTGAAATATTTATATGTTAAAAAAAAAAGATCATAGGAGTAGGAATTTCTTGCAAGATGCTGCTTTATGGTTTAAATAATTCAGGCCTATGATAAATACAGCCAGAAACACTGCACACATGAAAGTTACACAATTATTTTTTTTATTTAGAAAGCAGCTACACTTGCAATCACACATTCTACCAAAGTCATCAAAAACATATTCAGGACACTCAAGTCACTTAGATTCTAAGCACCACGATGTTAGTGGATACGACCACCAAGCCAATTTAGCTACTGTAGGTGTTTGCTGGACCAGACTGACTGCTAATTTTTTGATTTTCTTCTGCTTTCAACAACAGGGCTAAATGACAAACATGCTACCACCCATTAAACACCAAGCAAACACAATTTAAAATAGAGATGAGGCTCTTCCTTTGTGTGGCCATACCCATTCTGAATCAAAGCCTCACACTTACCAAAATGCTACCTAGTAATACCATCCTTTAAGCAGGCTGGTTTGTAATACAGTGGTGAATTTTGAATTAAAAAAGGGGTGAATTTTATTCCTATAAAGTAATCACACCCCTTGGCCACCAGTAAAACACTGGAGCAGCCCAGTTCTTGATGAAACACGTGGCATAGCACAAAACACAAAACTCACCTTCTGTTAACTTAAAAGATCCGTACCAAATATTTTGCCTGCCCACTCAGGACAATGCCCATTGTTCAGTTCATTGCCTGATCCATGCTGCCACCCCTCCACCAGATTTTCTAACAAAAATTACCAAAAGGACATCAAGCATAGAACAAGCACAGATCCTTCAGTCTATAATGCTGCTATTTCCCTGTTCATTAGCCACTTTTACTTCGTTGTTTAGTCCATTATTCACTCTTGTTTCTAATACTCCTCCTCCTCCTGCAGATAATCCACTGATGTTGACATAATCCACAAATATCATCAGTCACATCAGTTTGTGATGCTGCCTTGAATGCTACTGCAAAAAACTCCAGCATGCCACTTAGATTAGATTACAAGGCACAAGCAATAACTTAAGGGCAGCCACCTTGCTGCTCATTTAGGAGTAAAATGCAAGCCCTGGTAGCAGGTTTCTTATCAGTTTATTAACTTGCTCTCAGGTTGTTTGAATATACAATAAATAGGAGCTCCCAAAGTACCAACAGAGACTATGGCTCACTTTTGGTTATTTTAAATACTCTGAAGACAATCCCTAATTCTAACAAAATTCTGCAAAACCTACGAAGCCACAGCCAAGTCAGAGTCCTCTGCACTACAGGTATTCCAAGAACAATGAGGTTAACTTTGGTATCGCGTGCTGATTCACCTGGAACAAAACAGGACCCTAGAGCACAGCTAAATATTTTCCTTTATAAGTGAAATCACTAGGAAGCCTCCAGCACTCTTTCTATGATTTTCATTAAGATACCTTCTGCAGCAATGTGTTCTTAAGGTGGAAACCAACCCCCCCAAAAATGAGGTAAGCAGTGGTAACGGAAAAAGATAAAGAGCCATTTCTCTCCTCTCTGCTTGCACACTCCAACCAGACATCAGCTACTGCACACACACAGCTCTCTGCCTTCCAACTCTGCTGTACCACAACAGTGAGGAGAACTGCATTCAAGAAAATGTAATTACAACCACAAACAACAAGAAAAACTGACTAGAAGGCAAAAGTCTTAAACCTGGCAATGGCTGCTGTATTCCTTGTGGGAATCAAACGGCTCAGTTTGTCTCTCAGGTCAGTACGGGTATCTGAGCAGAGCTGAATATGAAGTGAAAACTTCACAGACAGAGCCTTAAATGTCACCAGCACATGTGTTCCCCTGCATCAACGTGCAAAAGCATCCAATAATTCCATGTTGATTAAAAAAAATACATATTAAAATTACAAGCATACATATTAAAATTACTCAAAATTGAGAGCTGTTACCTATTTTATTAAAAAACAGTGGTTTGTGTAAGTCCAGACAGATTTCCTCACTAGTCATTATTATGCTGCATTAAAAAGCAAAATTATTCCAGCAGTCCTCAAGAACTTTGCTGATTTTAAAGTTGGTTTTTTTTTCCTCTATGAAACTATACTTTACACGAGCAAAGTTCTGAGAAAGTACTGAAATAGAATTGAGGCTTTCTTTCCTTCCTTCCTCTTTGCAGGGGACAAAAAGAAGGAGAATTTTTGTACCATGTTTGCCTGAAGATGTGAAATCAAATTTGCAAAAGGTATTCCTGGTCAAATTCATCTGTTAACCAGCTACAGCACAAGATGTATGAACACATATAGAAGCACCATCCCAATTTGAAAACTGCTGCTTTCAAAATAATTTGCTTACGTATAGAATTTATTTGCAGCGCCATCAAGAGCGGCTATAGTTCGGGCAGGCATGCACACCTCGCTTCCCAGCCTTCTGGCAGGTATAATTTAGCAGTAGGAAAGGAGTCCTCTAACTAATTTTGAAATGCTAAGCACAACCTCTCGAAATCTAAAGAAAACAGTGAAGCAAAAATAATCAACAGTTGAGAATCATCCGACTCTAAAGCAACCCCACAAGAATACTGTATTTTACAGAAAAACTAGAGATTCGAGCAGCTTACAACAAATGGATGGTCTTACTCTCTAAAATGAATGACATTTTAAACATACCCACTAGCTAAAAATACAGTAAGTTGTCTGAAAATACATGCCAGGCGTCTTCACAGTACCCTGCCCTCCACCCAAATCCTTCCCCTCCTCCCACGTCACTGTAAAAATTTAGGCAGTTTTAAGGGGCTGAAAGTCTCACTGACTTCATTAGGATCCACAGATGTACTTAAGTTCTATTAAAAAAAGAAAATCAAGTAATTAAAGATCTAAGTCTGTGTTTTCTGTAATAACAAATGCTTCGACTGAAACCTGAATTAATTTTAAGGATGACTAAAAGCCCTAAAAATTAAAAGCATGAAGCCTGTCACTTTACTGTATTTATCTTAAAGACTGAATCACCAAAATTAAAAGATTACAGAGTTTATGGGAAGAAGCCATTACTTAGTCTCACCTAGAAATTATCAGCTAACAAAGCCAAGGCTCCAGCTGTCAAAGAGCCACCATCCATTGATTGGAAGCATCATTTTATTCACAGGATGTTATCATTTGAAAACATTTATTCCTGCATTACAAAATGCAGAACTTCACACACTCGTCACCTGATAAAGCCATCAAATTCTTTTATAAAAGGCATCTATAACAAAACCAAAACAAAACAGTATCTAAGCATGCAGCCAGATTAGAACAGCAGGCAGGAAGGGTTAGCAATATTATTCACTGGTACAGGGGGGATTCAGGAACAGTCGTACAGACAAGCAGCAGGTAGGTCAGCTCTACAATGTATTTTGATAAAGGAAAAAAAAAACAGCACAAGGCAGAGGAAGACTGGAGAAAAAGAAAATAATGTTACAAGGATTTGCTTCAGAAACAGCAAAGAGAGAGAGACCCAAGAAATAGGAAGTTTGGCGGGGAGAAGAGGCCAGGTGGCAGAACATGCGATGCAGCAGACACACGGGCATTCAAGGGCCTCAGTGGCAGAACCAATTTTCTAGCAGATAGAAGGCCAGCAGGAGAAACAACTGTGACTTCCAACCATAGGAATAATAGGTGAAAAATGTGCTACTGTACTCTGAACAGAGTGGGCTTAAAATTAATGCACAGTTCCCATGAAAATTACAGATTTGCAGAAGAACAGATTACTTTTCTGTAAACAAATGGCTAATACAAAAGTCTAAATTGACCTGCATCACCATTACTCATTTCCACCAGAGGAAACGGTATTTTCATTACTCAAGGAGGGAAAAGAAAAAAAAAGAAAGAAAAAAAAAGAGAAAAAAAAAAAAGAAAGAAAAAGAAAAAAGAGACAAAAAAAAGACACACACATTTTTTTCCCCCTAGAGAAAAAAGGAAAGACCACCTCTTCTTCTAGGTAAGTATTATACAAGAAGAGGGAAGTACTGAAGTGCATTACAGTTTGACTGGATAATGAAAAAAAAAACCCTTTAAAAGACTGCACAGCATCAGGGTACTATTGACAGGCAATGAGGAAGAAATGGCAAATCTCTGCAAAACAGGCAGCTCTTCTCACTAACACACTTCTCCCTCAGTTCAAACCACCCAAAGTCCCACATTATTCAATACTTATTTCAAAAATGGTTTGTCGTAAGAATCATTCATCTTAATAATTAACACTGTTCCTGTATGATGAGAAACATGACAGCAAAATGCTTCAAATAAGGCAGCTGGCAATGGAAATACTGGGTGGGAGAAGAGGCCAGATACCTGTTGAACGTGATGCAAAGCCCATTAGCCTTTTCTAGTTTAGAAGCAGACGATGGTATTTCAGCAGCTGGAGCACTGCACAGCATTTGCAGCTATATGCCATTTGGAACCTGCCATGTGATTGTGACAGCATCCACGAAGCATCTCTTCTACTTAATGCTAATCGATTTGCAGGCATTAGTACAGCGATCGTGTCCATGTCTGTGCAGTTCAAACACATCATTATACAAGATACAAAAATTTTATGGATCAAAGAAGAGGCAAGCAGAGCCCTCCTTTCCTAAGCCGGCTCTCAGCATTTCATAAATGTCTTTTTGTGGTCAAGTTGAGGGTAAAAGCTCCACCATGTGGGAGAAGCTCAGCAGTAGCCCAGGTGAACGCAGTGTTTACTCGTGCTAGATCCCACAAACCCTCATCTGCACAGGTACTGCACGACAGCACCGTGTCCCAACTCCCACGAGACCCAGGGAAGGCTTCTGTGCCTCAAAAGCCATAAACACCCCCTGCCATTTATTAATTTAAAGCACGTTGTGACTGCAGTGTGTGCCCACACATCATTAATACCTGTCCATGATGAAAATGAGGTAGCTCAGAGTGCTTCCTATGCTTTCGTTTTGTGAAAGAGTAACTTTTTCCAGGACCATGAATAATACTTGGTGCTGTATGACTGAAAACAGTGAATAATTGCAAAAAAAAGAAAGGGAACTGTTCCATGTTACCGTCTGCCAAAACAAACATATTATGGCTGCAAAGGAAAGTAATGTGTCTGTAATTTTAAACTCTGTCCACTTCAGTAGTTGAACAAGTTATCATCTCACCCAACCAACCAAAGCTGTAACACACAGCACAAAAACTGCAACCTGTAGTGGAAGGTGGTGGGGAGCAGAAAGCAATGCAAAGGGGTATCAGAGTCCAATACAGTCACACTAAACAAGAAGGATGCTATTTCTAAGCAACTAAGAAATTAAAAATTGAATAGGAATCCTACCAAGTCTCACAAGTAGTCACAGAATTCATCAGCATATTGAAAAGAAAAAAAAAAAGAAGTTGAGTAAGAAAAATACTAGAAATAGTGTTAGGAAAAAACCAGTGTTTCAGGATTGCATTTACACCCATAAAAGGGAAGAAGCATTAAGTATTCTTCTGCATCAGAGGAAACAATTTTGAAAGTGTATTTTAGAGGAAAATAATTGTGGAAAAATATCTTCATTTCAGAATTTAAACATATTCACTGCAAGTTTTTTAAAAACAAGAGCCTAATCAGCATGCTGGCACAAGGGTTTCAGCAGTGACTACTGATTTTGCAGGTGCTTTTTAGTAGCCCCCTTTGAAGAGCCACTCTATTTATGTAGCTGATTGAGTGTGCGTGAGAACAGGCAGCACTGGGAACACACTGCCCAGTGCTGCCCGGACCCAGGCAGTTCACAACTGACACAAACAGAAAGCTGAGCACCTTTCGCCCTCACTCTTTCAGCATACAGAAGCTATCAACAGTTCAGAGTCCGACACAGTGGGTACCAAAAGGAGATGGCAAAATACAGAATAGGAATTCTGAAAAAAGACAAATCTCCACTCTGCAGGTGACATCTCCCACAGACACAGAGGCACATTTGGTCTCTATTTTTAAAAACATGGATAACAAAGAGATCTGGTAGATTCCAAAGGTAAGGAAGATGATGTCTGTCACCTGTCACCTCCCCCTGCTGTCCCCAGGTCGGACCCTGGGAGAAGCAGTAGGTCACCTTGCTCTGCATCTGTGCCAGAGCCAGTGGCCCTAGGGAGCTCCCTCCTTGCTCCCCGTGCCACTGCCATACCAGCTCCATGGCCAGGCCTGACACCCAGGAGCCCTGCCAAGCCACAACAGACAGGTAGAGATCCACTACCCTGCCCAATATGGGATGCGACCCTGAGACCTGCTTGGCCTGATCCAGACGCTGTCACCTGGACGGCAAGAGCTGGCCACACGTACAGTTTCTCACTCCTCCACCACACCCTGGGTTTTCCGCACTGCTAATGAGGATGATCTGACCCAGCTACTAACAAGCCACAAAGAGTCGGTCAAACATGGGCAAAAGGCTGTCAGCTGAGAAGTCCTGCTCTGCGTGTGGAGCTTGCAGAGGCACTGAGGTTACTGGGCAGATCAAGACAGGTTCAAAATGTTTGGAGAAGCGTACAGGAGTTTTCAACGCTGACATGACAAGCTGGCTGGGTGCCACAAACAGCAAGCCTTGCCAGGGAACTGCACAACACTGAAGAGCTTGGGGTGCAAGGAGAGACGTCCCAGCCACCCAGCCATCTCCAGAGCCTCCACTGGCATCCCTGGCTGCTGGACCCCCCAGTACAACAAGCAGCAGCATGCTGTCAGCCAGCCCCTCGGCAGCAGTCCCTGGTGAGACACCCATGTACAAAGCCACCCCAAACAAGCCCTCCCTTTTAAAATCTTGTCCCTAGAACCTGATCCAGGCTGCTAAGTAGGTTGATTTTCTAGTATTTAACATACAGTTGGATATTCAGCAGTCTGGGTCCGAGGGAGGGATAAAATCAGCCTCAGTCATCGCTACCAAGAGCGGACTCTTATACCCACACAGCCAGTTGGCACTAGCCAACCATATCTCCATTAATCTGAATTTATGCTAATTCTATCACTCATTACTAGTCAGTCACTCCTAAACCAGCTCTCTGGGAAACACCCCAATTAAGTTCTATCCTTACCAAGGAAGGATGAAGATAAATTTTAAGAACTAATTTGTCGTAAATAAGACTGAGATAGGGCAGAAGTTCTTGAAGCTGGTAGGAAAAGACTACTAGAATAAACATATCACACAAGGACCTGTTTTTTCAAAAGCAAGCTATCTTTTCAAAACATTTCAAATGCCCACAAGCTAAAGCTAGTTTTACCAAACACATTGCTCCCAATTCATCTGTTAAAAGATGCACCTGCTTTTAGTGTCAAGCCACCTCAGGTGACTCCACCAGGATCAAGTTAATTTTGAGTTGGACCAGATTCTGAAGTCAGCTAATGGCACCACATCCACATGTGATTCAGGGGACACTGGTTTCAAAGTGCAAATCATCCTCTGACTAAGACTTTAACAGTCACACTCAATTTTATATTTCACGTTTCCCTTTAAGCTACACACACCTCTAGTGAGCTTGTTCTCAAGGCAGGAGCATCCCACCACACCTGCTGTAAAACACAACACCCCTGACCCTTCATGTTTTTCTGTGACCAAGAAGGAACAGTTCTGTACCACTTTACTCCTGGTATGTTTACAAACATGCAGAGTCAACATCTCTCTTCTTATCAACCAAGGTGGATCTATCCTGCTCCAAAGCAACCATCAAATGGGCCACGCTTCTTGTGCTCTAGGAGAAAGTCTTCTCCCACTTCATTCCTGAGCTGGTGGTGATGGATCAGGCTGGTAGCTACATCTGAAGGGTAACTCTTGTAAAACTTTCCTTCCTTTTTAGTAAAATCTGAACTTCCTTATATTAAAAATATGAATTGTATTAAGCATATTAACTGAAGCATTAATGGAACTTATGAGGAAAAAAGGCTGCAAAACAAACCATTTACATGCACAAAAACTCTGTGACTATTTGGATAAAATGCCACTGCCTCCATGCAAATGGAATAGGAAGCTTTCAGAGACGCATAAATCTATTTTATGTCTTGTCTCAGGAATTATCATTATGTCAGAATCTGCAGTGGAACTCAAATGAACCCAAGAGACGTACAATGTATTGAAGTCACCAGCAGTACTTCCTATAGCAGTGAAATATTCATTACAGGCTTGACATCTAAATACTGACTTGCACTGATCATGCTTAACTTGTCAGATGTCTGATGATCCCAGAACAAGGCAATATATCTATAATCACTCATTTCAGTGGTCCATAAGTTTTGGATTCAAAATACCAAGTACTACGGCATATTTTATTTATACGCTGAACAGCTATAGAACATAATCTTGTCATTGTTCAAACTGCTTAATCTGTCTCAGCATTTAAAATTAAGTTGAAAAGAACCACTAGTGCTTTTAACTGTCCTTAAATTACATTAATTGCGTTGTTAAGCGCTTTAACAACCTTATGAAGGAAGCTAAGTAAATCAACGCTCAAATGTAAGTCTCTCTAACCACCTCCAAGCACAGGACAGAGCTGTCGATATCCCCCAAGAACAAGCATCTCCTGTGCACCATCAGATTGGAAGCAAATCAAAGCCATCTTTAACCATTTCCCAAGCAGTGACCTATGCCAGCATCAGCCACTGTAACATCAATATAGCCCATGCAGGGAGAAACGCAGAGCACTGAAGTTATGCTGTCATGATTCTATTTACGCCTTGTCCTGCTAGCAGGCAACTGATGTCATATGCCTGTATACAACAGCAACAAATTCACAACCTAGAAATTTCTGCTGGCAAGAGATCAACAGGCTGTAATGAGTTCTGAAAACAAACTATCCAGCCTTTAGCCAGAGCTCACTGATCTCCACTTGAACTATTACACTAAGCTAAAACTTCACTGCTTTGATGGCAAAGATGTCACTGGCAGCTTCAGCAAAAATTGGAAGCAAAGCCACTATCAGCAACTACAAGCTTTGGATTTTTAGAACTACAAGCTTACTTGATGGGATCTGCTTTCTATATCCTATGTAACTGAAGAATATAGGTGGTCAAACAGCTTGACAGAAATATTCTGTTGCATTATAAATGAGCATGCCTGTACCGACATGCAGAACCTTTGAACGTGCAAGGAACAGCAGCCTTTTGCTGACAAATTCTTATGGCAACAACAGAATTTGAACCAAATATGGCTTAAGAATACCAATTACAGATTCAGAGATACTTGATATATCGAGAAGAAACAATGGAATGAAAAAGAAATTCAGAAGTTTCGAGCCATCTGTATATATCTGTACTGAGTATCAAACCATCTGTATTATATTCTTAGATCAGCTAAAGCAAACCACTGGCACCAGTGCCAAGTTTGGCAGCAAAGACAATTTGGACTGCCACCAACAAGAATGAGCTACCATGCCTTTTAGAATAAATTTTGTAGCAAACACCAAAAGGGTTGATCAACACAGATTATCACAGCTACAACAAGCCAAGTAGTTTAAAAAACAGTATTTGCCATCCCACAGTATTTGCTTTTATTCTTGTATGATACACTCTATGCCTAAAAAAAGAAATTAAAACTTCTCGCTATCCCTGTCCCACAAGGAAACGCCTAAAACCACTCAAACAGGCTTTGTACAACAGCAAGAAGCACCTGCACATGGTGTCCCCCAACCTGATGCCTCACATCAGCTAATGCAGAAGTTCTCAGCCACATTCAAGCACATCAAAACCCTGTAGCAGTCAGGTGAGATAGGCAGCTACACCATTTCTGAGCATGCTTACATCCTCAGCAGGTCTCCCACTTCTTCAGTAGGAGATAAGGCTTGGCTGCCTTCATCTGAGACACCAAGCAGGCCAGCAGTACCAGGCGACCTGTAATCATTTACATTGTCTTCTCCAACTCCAGCCCATATTCCACAGCACCCTGTCTCTCCCGGGGAAATTCCATCTACCCTTTGAAGTCTAGCCTAAATTTCAAAGGCAAAAATACCAAAATATCCTTGAGGATAAAGGTGCTGATGTAAAGAACATTGACTAACCCCAGAAATTTTATTTTCATATTTTGAAAGGGCCCAAAAATAACTATTCACCACCTTTTCCTCTGCTCGAGATTTTGAGAACAACCCGCCTACCAAAACGTCTAATTCTCTTAGTGCTGCTAAGAATTTTGCATGGGTGGAACTCTTTAGCTAAAAGTGATGATAAATAACACCTCCTCAATCCTGCAATCTCTAGAAACAGTTTACAAGAATTAATATACTAAGTTGATTTGCAATGTTAAACTAGAATTTGCCAGCCCTCTGATGTCCACCTGAAGTATGCCAGGTGAGACATCAAGATCAAAGCAGTGCAACGCAAAGTTCAACTGTCTCTGTTATCTCTATCCTCTGTACCTTCAGTGTCGTGAGAATACCTAACTCCTTGGTACGTTTCTTGCACGCAGAATTATCAGATGTAACAGCCAGCCACAGCCAAATGTGCCGATAGCTCATCCATCACACCCTACAGACCGCCTTACAAGACCCTCATGCCTTCCTAGGAAGTACAAGGTCAGCCCCAAGTTGAAGGTACAAACCTCTGATGCCAGATTTATTTTTTCAGTATTCACACAGCAGTTAACTATTCGCACTGTTAAATCAGCAACATTCAGCAGCACCTTGTCAACCTTTTGTACAGTTTATATACAAACTATGCTAATTGATAAAACAAGTGTCTGGAAGTTCAAGAACTTGCCTGCATGTTCTTCTCAATGATTAACCTGACATACAAAAAGGCCCCCACATACCTCCTATTGATGAAACAGAATGTGGTTGGGTTTTTTTAGAGCTTCCACAGGTACTTAAAGCACAGCACCCTCCAAAGTGTCCAATGAAAGGTATTGAAGAACAGCAGAATAGTCTCCTTGCCTCAATAAAACATATTTGCACTTTAAACTATGCCTATTGTTTAACTCTGTTAGGAATCTTATTATGAGAAACTTATTTTATGAGCCTGCCAAAAAGGATGGTTACCAGAAGCATAATCACAGTAAGCAATAAAGACTGACATGGAGTATATTTCTAAGCAATTATAGCAGGTGTTTTAAAGGTATAAAACTACAGAGCTACCAATCCCTTTAGACTCATAGAAAAAGCAAAAAGCTACCAGAAGGTTCAAACCCTCACAGCAGCTGAATATTGTTCCTCTTCCCCCACAGACCGTAGCGGCTACAGGACCATCTCCACTATGAATTTCAGCAAGCCAAAAGAACAAAGTATTAAGCACCGAGGCACAACAATCATTAAAAACCAAAGAATCATCAAAGGAAGACACATCATTTATGCTACAGAGCTCAGAAAACATTACCATTTCAAGATTGCTAGATCTGGATTAAAATATTGTTTCTTTTCAATTTAACTAGTCACGGTTACATGCAGTATCTTAGACTATATGAAGACTATCTTTTTTTAGAGAGGGAGTCTAATATGGGGGGCTGTCTCTGAAAAGTGAAGTACTGTATCAAAGTATTGTGGATGCGACAAGTCCCATTCAGTCCTTTGAAAAACTTGTACAGGAAATCTATCTACAACACAGAATTTGTGGAGGAAATTCAGGGAGAGCTGACTTGCCAGTATAACACATAACTTTATGGAACAATTGCTGGTTATCAAAATTGCATAAGCCAAGAGACAACACTAACTATAAATATGACTATTAGCTATTCCGCACAACCCAAAAGCATCCTGCCAAGCCCTCCTTCATGTTCTCTCTCACACAAAGGCCTCAAAGCCATGGGACATCTGCCAGGGAAACAAATGAAGTTAAAAAACCAGAAGAACATGAACATGTACTAACCTAAACTTGCGTGTTCTTTCTTCCCAATGCCTCCCCCAACACCTCCCCCTACAAAGAAGACGTTTCAGTTTACTGTACTCTTTTCCTTCTCCCAACCAGTCTTAACTCTTGGACCAATGTTTTAAAGTTTCCCTACCTTTGAAAAAATAATGTTCAGTTCTTAAATGTTTTGCCAGATCTGGACCACACCCTGCCCTCTCTCAAAATCTTGGTTGTTTGTCTCCCATTGCACACAATCAATTATAGCACTTTCAGGTTTGTATTTTGCATGGTGGGAGCTGATCCAGAAAGGAGATTGTGCTTGTGTGAGCTTGTATGTTTACACAAACATAGACACACACACACATACAGCACACCCCTTCATAAAATTGGTTTGTTTCCATAGAACTTCAGGGGATTTTCCTCAAACTGAGTTTTTCACCTGTAAGCAGACAGCACTTGATAAAAAAAAAAAGAGTGGCTGAAAATCCCACTTACTAGGTCACACTAATCACTTAAAATATGGAGGGAAAGAGCAAGATCCCTGTCATTCTATCACCACAAGAACCCAGTATCTATCATAAGCAGTAACTACAGCAAAATGCACAAAGACACCCAGCAGATATCGTCAGCTCCGCTGTACATTTCACTCTCCCGGTTCTTATTCCCGGATTCAGTGTCAGACACCAACTCTGATGTTTGACAAAAAAGGGATACGGCAGATTGCCCACCAGCCGCATCATGTGCTGCCAAGTGAGAAATACAAGCTTGGAAACAGTCTCGAGATTCCAGCCAGGACAGCAAGGCTTGAAGCATCACACGAGTGACATAACTAAGCATGGTGGGGAGAGGCTGGAGGGGACGTGGGAAGTTATTGCATGAAATCACTCTGCAGGGCATGCAAAGGAGCTGTTTTCGGTACCAAGCAAGACAACTTAATCATTCAGGACTACCAAGAAATAACTGCAGTTTTCTTCCTTCTGATTTTTCTTTTTAACTAACTGCAGAATCCCTGTAGCTACTTTAATCTGAATTTTCCAGCATGTTCCTCCTTTCCTGTGAATGTTCTGCACCTAATTTTTCTTTACTATCCATCACAAAGTGACACGGCAATCAGCTTTCAGGGCATTCAGCAAAACAAGGATCACCTTGGATCCAGTTCACAACTTAGGACTCCTGCAGCATCTAAAAAGAAAGTTTACATTCTATGAAAGACAAGAATCATCTTGTTAATTTGTTCAGTAGCTAGCACAACAACAGTGTGAACACCACATGTAGACAAATACTCAATTTGTCTTCAGACAGTTTTTAGAAGACAGACATTTTATCAGCATATCTGTTAACACTTTCCTTCATAAAATATGTTTCGCCTGCCAGCAAACAAACAAGAAAATAATGTGTCATATCTGTAAAATGAGGGAGAGAAATAATCAGGATTAGCTTCAGAGTGCTGTAGTAAAGTAACGATATTCAAATGCTTGAACACATCGCTCACGTTTTAGCCCTGTGCTCGCAGCCCTGCTTTTACCTGTGTTCCTCTGCAATACCTATACAGACGGCCACATTACACGGAGACTCTTCTCCAGCTCTGCTATTCAACAGTAACTGGAGAAACGTGATGGTTGTGGGCTCAGCTTGCAGCGGGATAGCTGGAGGAAAACAAGGCATCTTACACAGGCTGTGCTGCTGCTCGGTGATCCAAAGAGGCACATCAGCTACAAGCTGGGAAAGGAGAGCGGAGCACAAAGCGGCTGGTGCTCCTCGTTCAAACCCTTCACATCAAGGGGCACCACAGCAGCTAACCTACCCACTGATTTAAATTGCAAGAAAAAACCTGCAGAATTCTGTTCTCTTTCTGTTTAACTTTCCATAACAACTGCATGGTAGGTTCTCAACTTCAAACGCAGGAGCACAGAAGAAACTTTTTCAGCAGCAAACACTATAAGGGAGCACTTTTGAGTGAGGCTTCCAGGATCCTGAAACATTTTAGTTCCGTAAACTGCAGTTCTAATTAAGGATTAAATTTGGAGACTAAACACCTCTTTATTTGAGGGCAGGGAGGTTTAAATCTTTTTGTATTAATGCTGAGCTATATCATCTGATATTTTTGCTCTGACCAACCTATAAAACCTGTCAGCTTCACTCAGTTTACACAGGGCTCTAATTATGTTTAACTAGAATCTGAATGATCTAATTACTTAACATCCTATAGCACAAACTACTGAGGACATCTGGTTGAGCAACTGGCAAAGGACTTGAAAAAATAAAATGCCTGCTCTGTACCCTGCTTAGGACCCCTGCAAACAGCTCTCACACCAGACAGGCTCATTTTTCCATGCCCCCTGAAATTTCTGCCGACTGCAAGCAGTCCTACAAGAACTAATCATCCACCCATTCAAAGAGAGCATAGTCAAGTGAAGGAAAACTCTGAGTGCTACAAGGAGGGTGAAGGGGCTTTTAAGAGGTTTTTCATTTTGCTTTGTTCTCCATCAGGTGAAACACCAGATCACTCTGCTGTACCTCTGGGGCTCCTTCTCCGACCATTCTTGGGCAATTGAGAACGGGAGGATCTCCACGAGCACTGAAACTGATGTCAGCTACGCTACATCAGCACCAGCAAGAAGCCTTCAAAGATTTTAAAGTTTTTAAATACTGCAATAGTGTAAAGGAGGTTTTACCAAACCCAGGGAAATCTCTGCTGGGACACTATGTAGTCGTTTGTGCTGAGAGCACTTCTGTTAAACTGGAAATAAGCAGCAATATGAGCTGAAGGATCTTTTTTGGACATGAAGCACTTTGCTTAAATGGCTTCCATAGTGTCAGTCTTGGTCAGAGTCTTTCCCTTGGCCTGGCCATCTGCCAGGGTGGTATCGTACTACATACCTGAGAACTGTTCAAAGGAAAGGGTGCCTGAAACACAGGAAACTGCTATCGTGACCCATATTGTGCAGACGTGCTCCCACTTTGATCTCCTTTCCTTGAAACCACAGTGCACTGCACCCAAGAGTAACCTGACATGGTCAAAGAAGAAATAAAACCTGAAAGTTCTGGTTAAAAACCCAGTCAAAGCTGCCATTTTCTGTCTTTACTTTTCCTTAATGAACAGATGGAAACCAGCAATAACCATCTGTGTAAAGCAGCAATAACTGTAAAGCACAATAATTCCACAAAAATACACTAACAAGGTCAGTTAAGTGTTTCTCTAATTGTCTATTGCCCATGACCTTTTTAAAAGATTTCAGATGAAAAACAAAACCAAAACAACTTGTCAAAGATCTTTTGGCACCTTTGGCAGCAGCACAGTTCGATTCTCTATCCTGGGGAAATTCCAGTTTGGGAACAATGTTCTGCCACCCCCATCCCTTCCCCAGTGCAGATGTACTTCTCACCCCACCTCCTGATCTATGTACAACATCCAGCTTCCACCCTCCAAGACAACATTGATTACCCCTGAACGATCAGTAAAACTAATCCATTCCTGCATGTGCCATGCAGCAAATGTTTTGGAATCCTTCAAGATCAAAGCCACTCTATTAATAAACTTATATTTTTATATTCCTTGCAGCTGAAAAATCCAATTAAAACATTATGGTGACCTTTTACCAGAGAGCTAACTACTGTCACAGTGAGGATAAAGTATCAGAAGACACCCTAAGCAGAGTTCCAGCAAAAACAGGGTAAATACTGGAAGATATTATTACAGTTACAGTTTTACTTCAGTCACTGGGGTGGTAAAGGATGGCCTAATTCACAGGAAGATCTGAGAGGCTTTTATTAGGTCTCCAAGATAGTGTAACTGACAGTTAAACAAACAAAGTGTCAGGCCTTAAGTCAGCATTTAGAAAGTAAATTTATAACGAAGAGCTGACAATCAAGAAACTGTACAAAGAGGCTGCTGCCAACTGTCAACATTAAAAAAACTACCCAAAAAACGAGCTATAGAATGAAAATTTCTTACCACCGAAATTAACTTCACAATTTGTTAGTAAAATTATTATAGCAAATAAATAGGGCGTAAAAACACTATGATATATGAATGCACTTTGTCATGACATATCAAGAAGCAAACAAGACAGAGCGCAATGAATGCCCCAAAACAATAGAAGTAGGTGTGCTTTTCCAAACCAGGCATGCCTGCTCACTTACCAGCTCCCATTTAATCTATCTGTACTACACCAAAGTTCACTTCAAAAATTAAAAATAATATGTATATCCATCATTTCCTGATATCAGGAGTTTCCACATGTGCTTCTGTGCTCTAGAAGAAAGCCTCTCACGTTGAATGCCTACCCTCACCTTTCACCAGCAAGGATCTGAAAGGGTACTGGGAGCTGCAAGCCCAGAGACCAGAGACGTAACAACCTTTGGCATAGCGGGCAGCAGCACAGCAAGCCCCTTTCACAGCCCTGAATGACCACCCAGAGCAGGCAGCAGCCCCCAGACTGATTTCTGAGTCCTTGCAGCAAGGTTAATTTTCAAAAAGATGATATGTGTAACAACTCTGGGGCACAGTGACCACTTCCTAAGATTCTGAAAACAATCTGAACTTCTAGGGTGCTGCTTCTAATCCTCTTTAACGTCAGATTTTCACAGTTCTAATTTTAGACACGAAGTCCTATTTACAGGACAGAAAATCCCAGATAGTGACATTAATCAAGTTTTACTTGGCTTGGCACATTAAAGAACTAACAATTCTCATGATACGCCAGGACATCTCAGATGCTAACGGATTTTAATTTATTATCTGAAACAAGCTGATCACAGCACAGTGTGTGTGCTGTTTTAACCCTTCCCACTGTGTTTAACAGACCACCCCAAGAAAAGAAGAAAAAAAAAAAAAAAAAGAAAAAACCCCACAGTTCTAGTTTCACAGCAAAGGACTCAGAAGGCCAGAAGTGAGCATCAGCAGTTGCAGAGAAGAAAGCAGCTTTACAATACTACTTTCCAATCACGAGACTGACCGAAGCTCTGCCTGCACATACATAAAAAGCCTGAAACTAGCTCCTCCTTGCGAGCACAGAAACAGCAACCAATGTCTTATGTATAAAACTAAGAGCATGGCTTCGTGAGGCAGTTTAATTTGATTAAAATCCTGATCTAAACTAGGGAAACAATCCACAGTCCCAACAAGGGTTAAGGACCATCGGTAACATACACAGAACCCATGGTCTCAGAGGATCAAGGCTCGCACTAGAAAACCTTTCTTCATCAGGAAAGTAGGCAAGAGGAATTCTCACACTGATTTGTCCCTCCTTACTGTCTGCTTCACCATGCAGCTAATGCTTCTTCCATCCTGTGAAGCAAGAGCACTGCAGCCCACAGAATTTACCCCTACAGAGCAGCAAGTATCAACTCACTTCTGAAAGGAAAGGAAAAAAAAAAAAGGATACTTTGAATTCGAGCAGTGATTATGAGCACACAAAGTACATCTGCTTGAGAAAAAAGGCAGGGTGTTGTGAACAACAGTGGAGATGAGCTGAAGACACAATATTAGCAATCTGCCCTTTTCCAACATCCAAAGAATTTTGATAGCAAGACTCCATGCCAAAGAAAACGTGCAGAAACCTATAAGCAAAAGAAACTAGAGCTCCTGAAAGAGACAGGACAGAGACAGAAGAAGGGAAGAGTCACCAGTGTATTTACTACTTTTTTCTTATTTATTAAATATACCAAACACTTCTTGCACTCATGTAAGAGAAACTAAGGTTAGAATTGTGTAAGCAACTCTGTACAGAGGTCTCTCCACAGAAAAATCAATTGCAAGACTACTGGCTCCTCATTTTTAAATGTTTAATATTATCCCATCTCCACAATTAATATTAGAAAAGCAACTATGCTCATACCAGATATACCAAACCAAAGTTGAGTACTGTCAATATTAACTCACACACACAAAAGTTGCAACAGAAAAAACAGATACGTAGTTTGCTGACAAAATTAACATTATTGTATTTCAGATCATAGACAAGGGGTACATTTCATTTATGCCTGAAAATGAAGCAAACATCTTCAAGTGATATGATCGAAATTTACTTTGACTTGCACATGCAATAAAATGTGCAAATACCCAATAAAAATGAAAAATAATTACAGGCAAAACACAAGTATAAATTTTATTGAGTTCTTCTGACAGCATTTGTATTTCACATCAATGAAACAGCAAGAAAAAGAATTAAAAGCCGGTTAGAAACACAAGATAAAAAGGAAGAGACAGAGAAGCCATTGGGCTAGTAGGGAGTGATTCATCTCTATTCAAAACTTCCCCATGGGCCAGGTTAGAAAAGGCAGCTCATTCCCACCCAGGCTCAGGCAGCAGACTATGAGTACGCATGTGTTAAAAATTAAGCACATGCGATAATGCTTACTGGGTCAGGGCCTTTGTGTTGTGCTAAACAGGGATAAAGCTTATTCACCTTTGCAGAGTTCAATGAGCCGAGCACAGGAGGCCCACTCACAGCAACGGTGAGCAGCTCAGCACCTCTCCAGCCTCATAGCTATTCAGGAAGCGAACACATGTGAAATGAGCAGGTGATCAATATTCCTGATGGCACAAGTAGACATCTAAATTGTAACCTCTAACCCTGCTGACAGTCTTAGCAGAAGGCTATCGATACCTCCGACTACAAAACCAGAACAACTTGGATAGAAGATAAAAGTTGCGCTAAGAAAAAAGTTCCAAGCTACCCCATCATGTGTCTTTGGTGACTGGAGAATTTCAGGCACGAGTCTAACACCTTACATAAAAATCCTCTCTCTTTCACCATCCGGGGGGGGGGGGGGGGGTGTCACAAGCTGCCATTTCAGCCCTCACAGCCACCGGAGCCAACCTTGGATAAAAGCCCTGCCAGCCGTGAAGATCCTTCACCTGAGCTGGCCGAGGCCAGCCTGTCTGTCTTCCCCAAACAGGGATCTGTTTTGCAAACCTATGGCTGCAGCTAGCTGGGCACTGCAGTTTTAAACAATGCAGCCATGAACTGTTGAATATTAAATTCATCACTGGGTGCCTATAATGTCAATTTTAAATAGTCCTTAATATACAGAGAAATCCGAAAGAAAATTTGAGAAGCTGCAGATCTTTCCTTCAAACAGTACCCCACAGAACATGGAGGTATGCCTTAAAGTAATAGTGTGTATACTAATAACTTCAGATTGTAACTTTACATCCATTTGCATGAAACATTTTCTCCCAGTGATGTGGTACCAATCATAAACAATATTCTTTCATGACACCCAACTACTCAGTTCTGTTTTCAAATTCATTTCTAGAGACACTGCTTCCAGCAACGAGCCTGAGAAGTACCTACAAATAAATCAAGAGCAGCATACCCTCGGTTTAACCCGTTTAAAAAGAAAGCTACCAGAGGTGCAGAAAATGTAACAACAACCAAGCCTTATTTACCCAATTGTTAGTGAGCAAAAACAAACAGTAAGTGCTAATCCACAATCATGTACCTCAGAGTGCTCTCAAAGAGAGGTCAGAAGCATTATCAGTGTTTCCCAGGCAGAGAAGTAAACCAGCAGAAGCTGAGATGCTCAGTGGCCCCAGCAGACCCGAGCACGGGCACACACCAACTGCTGACAGCAAGGCTGGAACTCCCAACCTACTTCAAAGTCACTACTACCTAGTGACTATCGCCCAGATGGAACCCAAACCCATTAAGGGCTTTGTACATTAATTAGTACCAGTCCCCCCCAAGTGTTAGAGCCCAAAGTAAGCATTCACAGTGTATAGATTTTTATGGGCTGATGCAGGTCAGGTGAAGCTTACCATTCTGGTCAGAGAACTCTTGTTTTCTTTAAAACAATGGATCAGCAACACCATGCAACCTCAAATATCCAGCAGAGGTACCAGAGACAGCAAGAGTAACAGAACCCATCAAACTTCCATGCATTTTATTATCTGTAGCACTGCCTTTTCATTTTGCAGTTTAGTTTCTACAGGAGTAAGCCAAGGCATTTCCATGCAAAACATCCAACCTTTTTGCACCTGAGATATATCTAGTCTGAGTCTTTATTTAAAAAATGAAAAAAAAAAGCTATAAAAAAAAAATGGAAAAATGCAGTTTAAAGTCAGAACAATGAGAATGCTTCTACTATTCACAATACCTCAAAATACCATCCAAGCAGTTAAAAAGCTATTTAAGTCTAACAGGAACATCACTTGTCACAGGGCAGCATTAAAAAATCTGTCAGTGTACTCTGAAGTCATACTATCACCCCAGTATCTCATACAAATCTTCCTGGGCTGTTCCCTCAAGAACAGCTTGGCAGTAAACCCCAGGCTATCCTTTCATACAACTCAGCAACTGCAGGTGAGCTGGATTTGATTGCAACACTGCAGCCAGGCATTTGTTGGGAGACCCTTCGTACTCCCCAGCTGCACTGCCAAATATTTATATAAATTCTAAAATAAGCTCTCCTCTTCTCAAAACTGCACTGCAAGAAGTTTCATTTACAAGTCCTAGGCTTAAGCTCACTCCTTAACTCCTTCCTTTCTTCACCACTTGTCTCTATCCCATCTAGTCCTTCAAACAGCATCACTTCCCCCCACCTCCACTTGTTTTTATTTCTGCTTTCGTGCAGCATTACTGTCCTCAGCTCCTCAGATGTGAGCCACAGACCAAACCAACATTTCTCAGCAAGGAAAGACCTCAACAACCTAAGCATCAGAAGTGATTCAGGCTCCCTGTATGCACACACACCCTAAGCTGTCAGAGCAGTCCCACAGCGACATGGTGATGCAGCAGCACAGGACCACACGATCTCCATAGCTCAAGGGATCCTCTGAGGCGTCAAGCAGGAATTAGTTGGTCTTCCCTGCACTCTCCTGTGCCACGCACACCAGGGCGCACCTGACCATTAGCCAAGCACAAGATGCAATCAATGCAATGAGGAGGCTACCTCCACTGCAAAGCTAGTCCAGCTGTTTACTAATAATCTGGCCTAAATTTTCATATCCTTCATGGAAGCCTTGCGCTGGCACTTCCAGATGCTGTTATGTCCAAGCTTGTGTATTCACGAAGGTTCGTTTCCACCGCACGAAGATAAGAACAGGATCTGCTCAGCTCTGATGGATGAACTCCTCTGAAAAAAGCCTCAGCCAGCCACGGCCAACACCCTTACCTGCCTTAAAAAGCTCACAGCCAGAGCCATGACAACACTGGGGAATTTAAAGCATCTAAATACAGCAGCTTAAATATTTTTGTGCTTTTCAGCTTGTCAAAGAAAGAGTAGTCTTTAGCTCCGTTTTCCCAAAGCAGATCACTGCAGGTCCATGAACCCAACCTGGAGGCAGACAAGACTCTCTCTCTCCCTCCCTCCCTCCCTCCCCCTCGAACCCCAGCCCTCACCGAAACTTCCTTATTACCCCACCAACTGTCGACAAAGGCATTAAATTACTGCAAGGCAAGGAAGCAAGCAAACTGCCAGCCAGGCAAAAAGCTATTAGACAACATTAGTCTGAAAGGCTCCAACTTCAAACCTACGTCTGCTGTAACACATCCGCACAGAGCCGCTGGGCCATCTCCCAGCTTCAGCACCTCCATACCGAGAAATACATTTATTCACACCAAACACTGAAGTCACAGAAGCGACCAAGTAATAGCATAGTAAGAACTGCTTTATCTGACTCTGCTAGAGTCAAAACACAAGCACGGCCAGGGAACCGTGGCAGATCTTGTACAAATTCTTCCCTGCCTACTGCTTTCCCAGAAATGCAAGTACTGTTCAACAACAGGGAAGACCACTGTTAGATCCAACAGCCTACACCCAACATCTGCACACTTTGTGTTTAATCATACATAAAAGCCTAATGCTGTTATAACATTCAGCTTTCTGCCTGGATTTCCATGCTCTTCACATCCCAGGCAACGTAATATATTGCACTCTCTTCATTTTATCTAACAATAAAAGCAGAAATTACTAACGTATTTGCCTTGTCAAACAGGAGATGACAAAACCAGGCTGAGAACATGTATGTTACACAATGAGTGAGATTTATCTGATAGTTACTAATTTAAGGACATTAATTATTCTGATCATGAGGTCTAAGTTTCTCTCGCCTTTCCTGGTAAACTCAACACCCCACCTACAACCCCATGCGTAAGCACTCTTGTACAAACCTCTTCACCCTAGACAGCTTGTCTTCCACTAACCACCCCATTCCAGCTTGCTTCCTCTCAGCTCCACACCTTCCTCCCTACTCCTTCACGCGACACTGGAACACTGTCACTGCATTTTCAAACCAGAAAACACTATTTTCAACACCTTGCCCGTAAAGCGTATAGGAAACAACCAAGCACAATAAGTAAAGAATAAAATTTAAAGAACATTTTATTTGGATTTTTCTTGCACAAGACGGGAACTTACTCCCTTGCTTACATGAAAAGGGCCCCAAGTCAGTGAGCGCCGCCTGCCTGGTGTCTTAAAAAATACTAAGCATCCCCATATGTGCCTGTTCTCCACCCAGTAAATAAACTGCCTTTATTTTCAGCCTCAGCATGATCAAACCAAAACTTTGGATTGTGCATTTTTCTACATCCACTTTTTGCATGACAAATTAGCTTGTGAATAAAGAATAATTGTTCACTGGAATTTTAGACTGCATGTAATTTCATCTATAGCAAATGTTTCACCCATTACTTATTTGCTATTGTTATACACAGCCAAGTAGTGCAATCTTTTTAAAAATGAATCCGAACCATTACCATACTCCAAATCCTCACTACTGGGCTTCTCAATACATTATCCAATTAACCACAAACTTGGAGTAAGAGCAGAGTGGCTGAAACATGCTAACTCTGTTTCAGATGGGCATTTTTTCATCTGAGGAACAGGAAAGAGGGCTAGAAAAGGTTTCAGAAATTTCCTTCCAATGAACAGGTCTCAAGGAATCCCATGAAAGCCAAATTCTCAAGCCAGGAGTACACCAACGGCCTTCCTTCCAATAAGTCACACATGTTAGATGGCCAGGGACATCACCCTGACCTCCTCATAGAGCCTCCACTTCCTGCTGCAGGGAAGTGATGATGCTGTCTGAGCACACTAGCAGCCCTGCCCTGGCTCCCAGCTCAGCTCCCTACACTGCATCCTCTCAAGAACTACAAAGCTTCTATCACTACACATCTCTAACCAGGTAGGGAGGAGCAGAAACTTATTTAGAGTAGCTAGAGACGCTTTTCTTGGTATGCATTCAGCTATCGTTATAAATAGTAAAGCACTGTCTACTTTTAGGACAGAAACTACAAGTTCTACAGTGACCTGCACGGATAAACAAAATTAAACACTCAGACATGGTCGCTCATTCTGCTTCTGATGAAGCATGTGAACTCCTTCACTTAAAGCAAATCAGCTTGTGCTCTGGTACAATCAGATCCAAGTCAAAGATGCCAAGGACTCCACCTGTTTCTAATTAAATAATACAAGTGCTTTGGTATTTAAAAGCTACTCATTACTACTTAGTTTTTCCAGATTGTTACAAATTTTATAATGTTATAAGATCAATGGTTTACCTTAAACAATTAGTCACAGCATGCATAGAACTAAGACTTCATCCTTACTTTAATCATATAAGATGCAAAACCAGTAAGTGACTAAAAATCAGAAACACACAACCCAGATTTGGCTTTAGATTTCCATTCCCTGGCTCGGTAGGAACAAGTTACACTGTTCTGCTCAAAAGCACTAAGAAACTGTACTTTTTTACATGTATGTATGCATGTCCTAAAAAGCTATGATAACCTTTTGAGACTTGTGTTTATTGTGCAACTAATTCAACACACAGCTCAGTAAAGTTTTCAACTCAACTTGGTATTAACCTCTTCCATTCATCCAGCAGATTCAACTTAGATCTATGCAGCAAGCTAGACTTACTCATGCAACACCGCTGGTCAGAAAGATAGAGCAGGACCAACTGTTTCCTACAGTATACACAGACAGACACAGAAATAGCATGCAAAATTTTGAACAGGAGTGCACAACATACCATGGGACAATGATGCTTGTGTTCCTGTTGTCCAGAAGACAACTGGTTTTATGGTGAAGGTGACGGTGACACCAAAAACTACAACCCTAAAGAGGGCCTACCAACAGCAGGTAACCTTCACACTGCTGTACGTCAACCCGATTCACATCACGCAGTTGCCTCCAAACAGGAGGTGCAGTTTTAACTCGAGGGCAACAGCATTTCTCCAGTGATTTAATTCACATTTATTGCCACGATATTCACCGCTTACATGGAGCTGTTTTCTCTAGACAATGCGATTCCCTTACCAGCCGTTATCAAACACGGGTCCACCTTCAACCCCATGGCAAACTGATGCAGAAACCCCCTGCTAATTCCGTGGTTTCTTTAGGAAATGTAACTAACCTTTCCTAGAGAAAAGGGTTAAGTGTTCAGTGGCATGCCTTTCAGGTACAGTCTCAAGCGAAGAGCTACATTTGATGCCATTTCTGCATCTCGTATTCCATTTGCAACCAGACCTTTTTGTTCTTTAATCCAAGTTCTGAATTATTTAATCCTGCCTCCAACTCCCGAAATCTCTCTTCCTATAAACAAGAGGTTATTTAGTGAAAGGAAATAAATAATTAAGAGAGCCAGACCCTAAAGTGTTCCTGGCTCTGTTTTTAATTAATATTGATACAATCTTGAGAAACCTGCTGCTTAATATTACACGGCAGGTCGAAGCTCATCAACAGTTAAACGTCTTCTTCTAACACAACGTGGAAGAGGAAGTTGTGAGCAGACCGGGTGCGTGTCGCTCTGCTGCCAGCAATACAGGACTACAGAGCCTCAGGTCCTCACAACTTTCTCATGCAGAAAAACAATAGTTTCAAAGCCACCTAGACCCAGAGTTACAAGAGCTGGAGCTTACAGGGCACAGGTGGAACTGGGTTAAGCATAAATCCTTCAGGTTTTCATCCTGGAACAAGGTAACAGAAGCACAGATGAAAGTATTTTTGTTTTCTGTAATACCACACTCAAAATACGTTATTAGTGTGAATGAACGATGAGGGAGGGAGGGAGGCACGGACAGTTCTGTAAGACTGAACTTCATACTCAGTAACGATAGTTTTTATAGCATATTGCTTCATCTGCAAGTGGGAGTAAATATTACACTACCTCTTCATGCAGATGGGTGGATTAAAAAAAAAAAAAAAGCTAATTTGAAACAAATTAACTATTCTACATATGGATGAAGGTATGCTCTACCTCTCTGGTCACTCCAAGACTCTCCGCAGACAGCCTGCCTGCAAAGTTAATAAACTCTGCACTGCATACAGGCTGCCTGGTGAACCTGCTGAAAGGTGAACAGCCTCAATCCACAACGTGTATAAATAATCACGAGTCCTCAAGAACGGGTAATGAATATTGTTCAAACGACTTTAAGCCAGCGTTACCAGAACACTTCAAAGGAGAACCTACAAGCTGTTCGAGTCAGACTGTCACGTTCAGTCTGCAAAAACGAGATTAAGGTTTGTACAGCGATACTCCACAACAGGTTTTACAGTAGGCACAGAAATTAAATTATGATAAAAGTGAGCTATTTTTTACTAAAAACAGAATAGAACCATCTATCAAAATGCCATTTGGCTGCGTTCATTACATTTTAGAATTTAATTTACATGATAGATACTTTAGCGCAATATGTTTTAATCAATAAGCATTTCTGAAGGCTTTATTTTATAGGAAATATTTAGACTTCTTCCCGGTTAAACGTAACACCACAGCAGTGATGTTAAGAGGGTTTATTTTCCTATGCTAAGCAAGTACAGCCACACATACACAGAGGCAAAAGAAAGAGTCCACAATTAAAGATGTCAGACTTTGTTTAACTACAACTTAATTTAATCCATTTTATTTTATACAATTCTACATCTGGATCTCGTTTTCTATATTCCTGTAGGTATTCTGGGTCACTATTAAGAACCCTTTCAAGTTAGCAAAGTTCAGCCAAGTCTACCTTAATCCAAAACCTTTAAAAGAAACAGTAAAACACAAAGGGGGGGGAAAGAGAAGCCTAAAACAAAACGCTACTTTACCCCACCTCCTAATGCACCTGAAAGTCTACTGTAGTCTGCTTCTACAGATCCTATGTAACACTTCCCGTTTTGGGGGTTGCTGGGTTGGTTTTGGGTTGTTGGGGTGTTTTTTTTTAGCATCGCTCCCGCTAGCTCTCCCTCTGCGAGCCCCGTGGAGGGGAGGGGAGGGCGGCGGGCCCCGGGTCCCGCTCCCCGGCCCCCCCGCCAGCATCCCCTCACCTCCAGCGAGGCTGCGGCTGCTCTGCCCAGCATCAACGCACCATGGTTCCGCCTGCTGCAGGGGCTCCGGCCGGGCACCGCCGAGCCCGCCTCGGAGGGGGCCAGGGTGGGCAGCCAGCGGCTTTCGAGCCAATTTATTTAAACGGGAGGCACCGGAGGGTTTGAAGAGGCAGGGCAGCGCTTTCCTGCACCAATCAACTGGGAGAAAGATGCATGTTGCAATCCCATTCAGCGGCGGGAGCAGCACCAATTCATCGTTTGACAACCCTCTCTCCAACCTGCCCCCCACCTCCAACCCGCCCTGGCCTTATCTATCCTCCAGCAATTACATTAAATACTGGATCGGCAATTTCCACAGCGCACGCACCCAACGGGTAAAGGAAGGCTGGTTTGCGAGGACTTTCCCTCGGAGGAAACAGGACTTGTAGGCTGTTATGAGCCAGCATAGTAAAGCATCAATATTCCGCTCATCTGTCAGATCCTGGGCAGCAGGAGAGGCTGGAGAGCCCGTGCATTATGTAAGCCTGCCCTCCCGCCGCCGCCGCGGGGAGATGCCCGGCCGCCGCCGGCCGTGCCCCGCCGGGAGGGACGCCTCCGCGCCCTGCCGACCCCTCACCGGTCCCCCGCGGCCGGCGGAAGCCACCCCGGCCGGGGCTGCCCCGAGGGGACCCCGCGGGGCACCGCCGTGCCTCCCGCCCGCCCGGGGGCCGGCCTTCGTCTACCGCCGCCTGCCTCCCGGCCGGCTTCGCCCGGGACCGCGGGAGCGCTCGGGGCCAGCCCCCAGGGAGCCGCCGCTGCCGGTACGCCCAAGGAGAGCGGCGCGGCGGCCCCTCAGCCCCGAATCCGCAGCCCGCGGTGTAGGAGACACGTCGGGGTCCAGGTTTTGTGTTTGCAAATAAAGATACAGGCACGGGCACCCTCCTACCCCTTTGAGCCCTCCCCTGGGGCAGCCTGAGAGGTCGCATTACATCACCGAAAGCCAGCTCCGCCTCAGCTTTCACCTCATCCTTCCTTTGCTGCGGGAGGACTTGGCGTTACAGAGCTGCTACGCGGCAGATCCAGCCACAGACAACTCTTCACCCAAGCTGAAGGTCGCATGCCGTGAAATGAGCTCCCACCCAGGAACCGATCTGGGGATCCTCACATTTCCTCCTGGAGAAGGCTCAGCAGCAGCACTGCGAGCAGCGTACATTGCCCCAGTTGCTCAGAGATACCAGGGCTCAACATAAATCTGTCTCGCAGGTGATCTGAGAATGGAACTTGGTAATCCAGTCATGGTGCTTACAGAGAAAGATGACAGGCTATAGTTTCAGTTCATCCACTTGTGCCACTGAAATACTAGGTGAATGATTGGTTGCATTCCCATTTTGAAATCACCTCATTCCCCCAAACAATCCCCTGCAGGCAGAGGAGAGTTCCTCACTCAATAGGCTTTCACTACCTCCAGTTTTGCAATTTTACAATTACTCAGCTTTAGAAAAGATTTCCGATCCTTGAGGGCAAAAGTTAAAGTCCTTGGTATCAGCACTGGCGGATCACGAGGCTGTAGCCCCATGAGCAAGGCTGGCTCTGCAGGAGGTAGCTGCAGAACATGGTTCCGCCGTCACCACCCCAGCTGGCTCCCTTGGCATCCTGCTGCCTCAGGCAGACCTCTTCCCTGCCTGCTGGGAAACGGGCCAATGCCAGAGACTAGCCAAGGACTGTTTTCTGCTCTGTCCCTACCTAGAAGTTGCCACAAGAACAGTTAAATCAGATGCTATTCCTTTGTTCTTATTCCTGGTCTCCTTGAACTACCAGCTGTCACTCGATCACCGTCTAAGTTCTCCTGCTCCTATCCACCTTAGGCTACACATTGCATTTTCACCATACCAAAAAATCCTACAAGTTTTCCCTTTCCAGGCACCGTGCAGAGATGTTCTTTCAGCTGACCCATTTCCCACGTACCTCCAGTTTCCCAGTGTCATGCCAAACCCTCTGGTTCCAGACAGGTGGGTCCCAGAAGGACCCAGGAAGGGCAGCCCCAGAAGTCCGGCTTCCTCACATAACAGCCACTTCCCAAAGTCCTGGCCCAGGAATCCCATTTGAGCTGCTATCACAGGTACAGGATGATAACCAGAAGAATTACACACCCCCCCTACTATAAACAGTATCCGTGCCGCAGAAGGAAGCACAAAAGGATGGGCATGATTGCTGAGCTGCAGCACAAACCCTGAAGTCCATCACTGTCAACAGGAGTTTCAACAAAGCGTGGAGCTTTGCCATCATGAAATCCCGTTTCCTGGTCAGCTGAGTATTGTGTGAAATTTTTATTTTCTCTCAAAACTCCATCAGTCTCCTAAATCCTCTGATTTTTTCCACTGTAAAGAACAAAGCTTTAGATAAAAGCATCTGACCAGCCGTAGCAAAAATACAGTACGAGGCCCTGAAAAGGAGCTGTCATCTTTTATGCCCAAATATATTCCATTTCAATGCAACTAAAAAAGAACAGCTTGGGGAAAAGGCAGCAATAAATAAAGGCTTCACTTATTCTTCTAATCCAGCAGTATATTAGTTGAAAGGTCGTACGACGTTAGATTTTTAAAAGTTCAAATTGTATTTCTTTCCATGAAGTAAACAGGTGCCTGAAAAACGTCTGAAATGTTTTGATCCCAAAGCTTCAGGAAGGAATGTCCACTTGCCCCAACTCAACAGCCTTTCTCAGGAGAGCTTTTGATCAGGGGTGCCATGGAAAGCATGGTTCTGAGATGAACAGCTCCAGGGAATGCTGCATTCTCCACCAAGATGAAACGCCTCCACCTTTGTGTCTTCAGGAGGCACAGCTTTATTGTACAGACACAAATGTAAAAGGAGAATTCATGAAGTGTGACCATTAGAAATAAAGTCAAACTTCAAAAGTTTGGGACAAATGGAGCTCTAATAATGGAACCAAAACATATCAAGTGAAACTAATCTGGAACATTTCTATAAGGAGAGAATCTAATTTCACATTCACTCACGCTTGTGTAACAAGATCAAAACGAGAGTGGGAAGTGTGGCATAATTATTCCCATCTCCTGGCAGTTTTAAAACTTGACTTTCAGATAGCCCACCCTTTTGCTCCAACCCCAGCTATTTCCCTAGGCCTGGGCTGTTATCATTGGTGGCGATGACAACTGCCCCAAAAAACACACTTCATTTTTCAGGTTAAAGCCAATTTTTCCAACACTCCCCTACTCCCCTGAGTAATTCTCATTTACAGGCTGAAGTGGAGAGAGTAGGCAAATGGGCAGGGGGACCACAGTGCTGGGACCGCTGCTACCTTTGGCCACTGGCAGAGGGGATGGCAGTGCCCCTTCCTTTGTGTTCTCCCACACCCTGCACGAAGCGCTAGCAGCAATGTGGACCCACATCCCAACAAACCTCCAGAGCTGACCAACTCGGTAGCGTTTTCTCTGCTGTGTCCTGCTCACCCCTGGATACACAGCCGCTGCTGCTGGCAAAGTCTCTTGCGAGTCCTTGGGGGCTAGCACCAGCTTTCCCTTGCCACTCACAGACTATCCAGTGCTTTAAGTCTCTGATTGCTGGGCGGAGACTCTAAGCACTATTATAACCAATAATAATCATATAATTATTTTAAAAACACTTTTGGACATTTCCAGTGAGGCCCTAAAGCTGTTCAATAGCTGTCTGCCAAAAATGTGTCACAGCAAATGAACACTTTCGTAGCAGTCGTTTTACACAAAGATGGCTAAACTGGTTTTGTTCAGACTTTCCAAAAATACTTTTGAGAACAGTTCAGACTTGAAAAATGTCATTCCCAAATTGGAAGGAAGTAGAAAGAGCTTTAAAAATGAGAAGTTCAAGTAATTTTAGTTCTAGTTGCTTCTAGATGTCCTACCCATCATTCTCATGTCTAGAGCTGACACCCAACACAGCATCGCCCACACCAGCTGCTCTCTCTGATCCTAGCCCACTAGTTCTCTGCTGGCTCATCACCCATCCCTAGGCAGAGCTCCATGCCTTCCTATCACTAACAAAAGAGGACAATTCCCCTTCCTCACCCTTCTGTCTCGTCCTTAAAGAGCCACTATCCATCAATGGTAGCACCCCAGTTACATGAGCTATCCCGCCATCCCAATGCGACAGCGAGGACCACACTTAACAACTGGTTTTGCAGTGGATGATCGCACTGATCTGGGTTGCAGTACTTATGCTGGATGCAAGGCAGATGGAGGGAACACACAACCCCAGGGATGGAGGTGGAACAAGACCATCCCCATCCCAGCAGCCTGCATTTAGAGACGATTAAACACACAGTGACAGGGAGCCTTCAGGAGAGCGACCAAAGATGCTCCAGTCAAGAGAAGCCAAGAGGAATTAGCCCTTCCTGCTCCACTTTATGTGGTGGCTGTGGCTCAGCCAGACTTACAGATTTCACTTGGAATCTATGATAGAATAAAAAGTCCTAAAAGATCTTATGTGGGCACTGGGCTTTTTATTTCAACTGGAAAACTGATTGAAGACTTTTGTAGGCCCCCCCTCCAGGACACACCCAGGGTCTTCATGTCATGCATTACTTGTAGGAGGTGCCAGGAAAAGGTACTGCAAGTCAAACTGACTCCAAAATTGCTTTCCCAAGGCTTGGCCAATACTCTAAGCCATTTGTTAAGTTCACTGAGGTACATGTAAACGAACATGCTTTCTAATCTGCTCAAGGTTAAACAATGGTCATGTGACTGATCCTTAGAAATGAGATCTAGGAGCAGGCACCTTTCCAACTCAGCAGAAAACATACCTGAAACAATAACTTCAAGACATCCAAAGATGTTAGAATGAAATCATTAATTATAACATTTTGATGGGGTTGATTTTATCGTGAAGAGCTTGGCAACTTTTCTACACAGCTAACAGTTTGTTCTGGCTGGGATCCAACAGAGATGCATAATCAGAGCATCTGTGGGTTTGCTTTAATTGTACTCCTGTTCAACGTCTGGGTAACACTGGGCTTTGTTTTGTGTTTGTAGTTGATTAGTGAGTTAATAAGGGGCCAGATACTTCTTTCCACTATTGCTGGTGGAAGCAAGATAGAAGAGTACGTGGTGGGAAGAAAGAAAAGGCGCATGCCCCTACAGCATAATTCTTTGCATCTCCCAGCCCTGCAAAAGTTGCTAATATCAGCACAGGGATACTACAGGGATGAACAAAGAGAACTTCTGTCCTCCTCTAAGACACCAGCACAACTGTAGTAAAGCATGCCTGTAAGCATTTACAACACACATACCATTTACAACATACAAGCATTGAATGAGATTAAGGCAGGATCAACCCTTGAGGAAGGGGGAGTAAGGGAAGAAGTTTTGGAAGTTAAGCAATATCATTCCAGGAAGACAGGCACCACTGTGTGGAAGGAGAAACATGGAAAAACCCTTTGCCCTGACAGACACTGAACAGTTCACATGCGCTATTTTTTCCCCCCACCTCTCTTTCATTTTTTTTCAAGTTTGAGCTCTGGTATAATGCAAGAAAAAAGACGTAGACCGACTGGAGTAGTGGGTGTTCCTTGATAACTATGCAAAAACAATATTCATAGACTCTATGGCCATCTGCATAAGCTGTCATACCAAATAAGCCACACTTCTTCAGTTTCAAGAACCGTGATCCAAATCAGTGATCCAACCAGTGGAGGCAAGCCTCTATATGCCATTGTAATTTCCTTCAAACTACAGCACAAGAGAGTGTATTTTCAGTCTAAAAGCTTCTTTTTTAATCTGTCTCTTTAGTGGCATTGCTATTACCTGTTAATAAACTCTTCTTTGAAAAAACAAATTCTTCATTGTATTTTATCAAGCTAAGAATACTTACATAAAACTAATCTACAAGTATGGGACACACCTCATTGGAGATGAGCAGACACTCTCATTGCAGTTCATAACATGATACTTTTCATTTAGCGTTCTCTTCATGTACCCCAAAATATTTAAATTGACCAGCCATTCTGGCTGCTGCACAGCTACGTGAAGACCCTCTATTCCCACCTCCCTCCTTGGTGGGACAGTATTTTGTAAATAGACTGCAGCTGCAACAAATCTCCCCAAATGCACTTGTTGCCTGTAACAAGAAGGGCTTTCGTGAAATCATCGGTTATTTATCCATCACTTACCCCTTTGCCTGAGAGACGCCAACATTCTGTAGCAGAAGCAGATTTCTCCCTCTCTCTTGCTGTTTCATGGTGACAGCTTCCACAGTGGAGATCGGTGGGAAGGAATTCCGGGGATTTCCAACTTATCTCAACTTCCCATTCTGAGGTATTCATATCTTTCTGGATTACCTATTTACAGGGAAGCAAAGTGATATTCTTTTAAAGATTTCCCTGGACTCACTTTAAATACTCAGCTAGCTTAAAAATACAAACAAACCCATTCTTTCCAGCCAAGTGTTGGTTCTTGAGTACAAACCAGAAACCAAGTAATGAAAGCAAAGCATAAAACCAAGGAACCCACACAGTCCATGTCAGTCTCATGCCTCACTGCAACTCTGAGTTAGTTCTTTTACAGGACTTCTCAGAGCCAACTGTCTCACCACTGCATCTGGAGTGCTGTTTTTCAGGGGCCTTATTTGGGTTCAAGAGCCAAGACAGCAACAGCTCATTTCCTAACAGGTATGTTCAGAGTTAACCAGCAATGGTGCACTGCCAGCCCTACACCCATGCTTCATCTGAGGAGTGTTTGTTCTCTACATCCATTTCAGCAAAACAGAATTCCAATACAAAATCCCTTCACCTTTTATCTAGTAAAAGGCAGCAGGAGTAACCCCACCTCTAGATGTGGCTGTGATAACATTCACTTCCAACTGCAGCTCTGATAATTCCTGTTTCCTTCTCCCTGTTCTTTAGAACTGGGATTTTTTTCTTCCCCCTTCTTTTTTAATTTATAAAAACAAAACCCCATCTTCAAGTGTTGGGGCTCCTGTGAAGCAAAGCATTCAGACCTTAGCTAACAGAAAGCAGTATTTCCTATTTAATGGACTCCCTGTGTTGCTACAGCAGTTAAAAAAAGTACTGAAATCTCAATCTTTTTTAGTGTATTTATCACACATCTGATCAAAACCCCAGTCTCCAGCTCACTGCTAATTCTTCACCACAAAATGAGAAGGATGTTAAAACCACAGTGCTCCTAGAATTTGCAAGCTACACCTAAGACCTCTGATTCCTGCAAAGTGCAGGGGAAGGGATGGAACTAGTTAAATAAGACCGTCCCATTTAATATATAGTCATTTTTCACTGTAAATCTACGCAGACATTGAAGTACTGAAGGAAGAAACCACACTAAAAGAAGCAGCAAAATTCAAACAGGAGGATTGCCATTAGAAGAAAAGCAGATATTAAGAGAGAAAGCAGAATTCCAAGGAGTGTGTTAGTGAGAATTATGCCAAGCAGTTATGAACCCAGTAAAGGAAGGGAACCTGAAAAGATTATGAGGGCTACAACAGCAAAAACAAAACAGCTGCTTCAAAATAACTGGGCAGATGAATTTTATGAAAATCTCAGCAGCACTGTGGACACAAGGCATAGAGTTGTAACAAGGAAGGTGACAGAAGCATTTAAGTCCTCAAAGCAAGGGTGGTCCTGCTGGGAGTAAGCCTCATCCTGGGCAGCCGCAGGAGACCTGCTGATGTGAAATGGTTGAGAGAAGAACGGCATGCTGTCCCAAATGACAACAGCTTTCAGGAGCTAAGACCACAGGATCTGTAGGGATTGCAGGGGAGAAGATGATCTCTTCAAACGGGGTGTTCTCCTACCAGTTTACTTTGTCTGGTGGAAGTGACAGTCTAGCTGGTGCAGCAATGCCAGAGATGGCCTTTGTCAGTGACACCGTGCGTTGGCCTGGACTTTGCTGCTCCTTGCAGGAGGTGAAGTTATATAAACCATTTTGTAAGTGTGCAGTTGGTGAAATGTGCTGAGAACAGCCCATGAATTCCAAACTTAGAGGCATCTAATCTGCTTCTGTTTCGCTGCTATAATCTGTGTTTTGTTCCAACTCCTTGCACGTGCTCAAATGATGTAGTGGCTTCCAACTATACTGTCAGCTCAGCAAACAGCAATCAACTTAATATTTACCGTCATGTCACGCAGTAATACTTTGAAATTCTTTTCTGGTTTGGGGCCCCTGAAATATGCATATATATATTAATGCATATGCAATGCAGCACTTGGAAGAAAGGTATACAGTGATTGGGAAGGCGGCTCACGAGTTTATTGAATGAATAGCGATCCCCACAGATCATCTTCCTCCACAACTTTCATCTCCATGAACACTCTCTTTAGTTATTCTGCTGATTCCTCTCAGCAGCAAAAATACATTAAATATTTAATTAAGTGGTGTTCAATAGATTAGGTAAGCGAACTATTTTATCTAGCTCTGTACATTACATGCTGTAACATAGCATTCTGCACAACACAGCCTGGCAATGATGTGCACAGTACTGGAGATTTTGTTCTATTTGCTTATGAACACTAAAAGCAAAAGGAAAATTCATACCCAAATCTGTTTAGCTATTATTATTTAATAAAGAGGAGATGCATGAACTCTGGAAACTGCCGAGGTACTAATAGGTGGGCATGCAAGTAAGGGACATTTTGCTTGTTTGGGTTTTTAAGCAGAGCAGGAATTCATGGGTAGAGAAAATCTCCATGTTTGACTTGCGCAGCCACAGGCATGATGGACTATAGTGGGAACTTTAACCTGAATAAACCAGAGGTAAAACAGAGAGGGGGGCCACTTGGCGGTTCCAAAAAATAACATGTCACGTAAGTACAGGCAAACCATTGCTTCAGAGCTGCCAGCAAAACCTTGCTGACCTCCATCAATTCCCAGCCATCAGGGATGCCATGCACCATAACGTCTGGAGTATACAGGGAGAGGAAAGAGAATCAAATCGCTGCACATTGTGTCACAGCCGACGTATGACAATTGCCAAGGGCAAATGTTTCTGAAGATAAAGTGATAGGCTGCAGTTGAAACAATTGCTTCCAACAAGGAAATATTAGAAGCCAAAAAACCCCATTCTTCAGGGGATGAGTATTTTCTCCGTGGATAACATTAGATCAACAATGTGCACAAAGCAAGTTCACTGCATAGGAAATTCTTGCAACTGCAGCACCATGTGAAATAAGAGGATCTGATCCAGAAACGTGATTTCCTAGGCTGACAGAGCAAAGATTCATCAAAGGTTAAATAAAAGATTTTAGCTTCCTGATTCCTGAATATAAGTGCCAACTGGGTTCGGTCCTACGACGTCTGAAGAACTGGGGAAAAGATGCCACAATATGAAAGTCCAGAACTAACAGAAAGATACCATTAGAAGAGGGGACAAGCCTCAGTATTTTATTATCAGGAATTTGGGTCTATAGAAACAGACAGCTCTTTGATGTTTTACAATTTGTCCCAAAACTCCCTGGCTTCAATAGGTGACCTTCCATTATTTGCAAGGAGTACTGGATTGGCACCCTGCTAAATTCCTTACTGACCGGCCTTATTCCTATCTGTTATTAGAAGCAGGCTGACATTTGCACAGAGAAAACACAGCACAAGTAGAAAAGGGAAATAGCTCTGAAAAGAAAAAAATCATATTGCCTACTTTTTCTCTTGTCAACTGGAATTCCCTCACAGTTCCAGTAAGCCAAGTGGTAAGTACTTCCTTATAGTGCCAAAAATGCAAAGATGTTAAAGAGAATTTTGCAAGTCAGCCATAGATCAGAAAATCCCAGATGACTTAACTCTGATAAATGTCTTTTATAATAAGAGCAAATGTATTCCTTTTTCCAATGTAATGATTTTTTTTTTCTTTTTTTTTTTTCCTTTTAGAGGAAGGAAAAGGATTTTTAAGTGGGGAGTCTTATAAGCACTAAAACCAAAACATTGTGAAAAATGCAGAGGACAGAGCCTTGTGCAAGCAGACATGGGAAGATTTGCCAGCTGCCCTATTACTGGTTTGGAATTAAAGCAGGTTCTGGAACTAGACATCTACGACTTTACATAAACCCAGAAAGTCCCTGATCTTGCAGGGGGTGGGAAGAGGCAGTCTGGGCCAAACTGAAAGGAAAACTTCCCAAAGGTTTTCTTCCAAGAGGATCATAAGTTGATGCCTCCCTCAAAAGCAGTTATTTCTAAATAAATAAGGCTAAATAGAAACAGTTATCTTCCCCTCATCTTTGTGAGCCACAGGCAAGAATGAAGGACAAGGTCAGCAGGTTTCAACATTGTTATTACAGACACAGAAAGAAAAAAAACTATAAACAGGTACTGTTAAAGATACTACTGGTTTAAAGCCCCTTCTTGAAAGGGTGACAGAAAAATGCTTGCCATACAGGGAAATGGAGAATCTTCTCATCTTTGTGTTATAATTTTATTGTTACTAGTCTTTCAGGGCCATAAATCACTACTTAGGCACCGCAGCTTGTCCTTCTGTAGGAATACCATCATTAGTCCAGGCTGAACGCATCCTGGCCTGCTCTTAGACAAGGAAGATTTTAGCACAGAAGGAAGCCATCAGATGCTAACATTCATGTAGGACAAATATAAAAAGATTTATGTATCAATCTGCATAAACAAGCTAGTCGTCTTATTTGTATGTATGGGCGCTGCAGCTGTTCCCATCACAGATTCTGAAGATAGCATTTGGTCCAAAATCATATTCTCTAAGCTTACATCTCAATAATGTGATTAAAGTGTACAAGAACTAATTAAACCTAGTGGATAACGATAGTAGCAATAGTACATAGCCATTTATAGCATTTTCTATCTTCAATGCCCTTTGCAGGCATTAGCTAATTAATGGATAACGTGAATTCAAAAATCAATGCATGAGCATAGAATATGATTAGAATTAACATTTCAATTATCCTTCTTCTCTGACCACTACATTTACAAAACACTTATTTCTTTGTACCTACATGCAGTAATTAAAAAGGATTCTGTACAACTTACTACAAAGTAATTATAGTTTCTGAAACATCCTATAGTCTCAATGAGAAATCACATCCACTCTCTCATCCTTGACATGCTGCCTTTTTAGTTGATTTCCACAGACTCCTATTAATGTAATTGCTTTTTCTTAAACTCTGCTCACACACAGGGGGTTCTGCGCAGTAACTTCATCCCTACAGCAGCTGTGCCACATGGGAAACAAGGTGAAGCTCCACAGGAAAAACCATCAGAGCTGCCATTACCCTGGGACTCACGTGCTCATATGCAGACATGGGAAGTTCCAGGGACCAAACCTTCATCACTTCTGCCCATGTGGAAAATACTCTCAGGCAGTGATTCCAGCCTTCACTGATCACTTCTGGTATCACTCGTGCTATAAGCAGAGCAGCAGAGAGCTTGCCGTAGGCTAGCTGCTACAGACCTGCTTCATAGGCCTTAATTTTTAAATATCTATCTATCTATCTATATATATATATACACTTTTTTTTTACCCTGAGCCTTCTGATTGCGCCACCACAGCCTAAATGTAACACAAGTATATCCGTGCAGGGGCCAAACGTGGAACTCTTCCACTGGGAGGAACTGAGGCTTTCAGAAACAGCAAAACAAAGCCACATTTTGGCAACTCATCCTTGCCTGCTGCCAATTTAAATCTTACAGTTTAAAATTACTTCCTTTCAACATCTGTTGTTTTTATGGCTAACTGATTGACCTTTTTGAGAAGGGAAAAGTTCCTTCTGGGTTTTTGTGCAGGTCACAGGTCTGCAGGGATGTCAGACTGACTGCCTGGATAACTCACTGTTTAAGTTAGAGTTTTCCAATTGGTTTCAAGGGTTTTCAGGTACTAAAAGCAAACCCAACATCCCCAAAGCCAGGAGAACCCATATACACTAGCTGTCATACACAGCCTACTATAAAAAGAAACCTCCCTCAGATGCCAGGGTAAATGCATTTGCCTTTTCTCCACGACAAGAATCTGTAGCGCAGGGTCTCCCTGCTGCTGCCTTCCTACCACTGCCCTCTGCATCTGCAGAGTTTGTTTGTCCTCCTGCTGGTTCATGCACCTTTTTAATGAAAATTAATTCATATTGCAGTCTTTTCCCTGCTGGATATGTAGGCTGAGCCTCTCTTCGCTCTGCTGTTCTCTGTTTTCCTTTATGGACCGATGCAAATTGCCCAGCAAGAGTTTCCTGTACAAATCTCTTTTTTATTCACATGTCCACACATAATTGTCAGGCATTACACTGGAACTGGTAAGCACACAGACAAGCCTTTACCCAACCTGATGCCGTTCTTTCCTGCTCATGTCTTAACTCTCTAGCTGGCCGTAGAAGCCTCTGAGTAGCTGGTACACTTTCTAACTTGTCTGTTTTGGTGCCAGTTCCATGTATTCAATTAATTAAATCAATAGCATACTTCTCATGTTTTCCCTGTTACATAAATATAGATGTAACATATCCAGCGTACAGGTCAAAGTGACAAAAGAAGGGGAGCACAAGAGGGAAAGCCAACAGAAATCGCTCAAGCCCTGCTGAATAAAGGTCTTACTAGAAATTAAATTATCAGATTTTGTTTTTCATATAAACTACTAAAATATCCACAAATTCATAGCAGGAAAGGCCAGTGATGATTTGCATCTTGCTCATTCTATCATTTACTGCTGACTGCTAGGGCTACAAATACTCATCCTTGTGCTAATTAACTTTTTTATTATTCTTTAAAATGGAATATTTTTTCATTTAGAGAGAATATAGCTGGCAAGATCTACATAGCAGGATTTCAAGCTCCATTTCAGCCATGGAAAAGCCTGCAACTACAAAGAGTTTCAATCCAAATGCAGTTGATCACTTCAGAAAGCATTTTGCACACTCCATGGATGGAAGAACACTGCTTATTCCATGTTAATAAAGTTTTCTGAACCCTGAATGCAAATTCTCATTGGTAAGTATCAGTATCAGGACAGCTCTAAGCCCTTACTACTCTATGTGAGGAAGATCTTGTAACACCAATACTGAGGCAAACAGGTTGAAATAGGAAAAAAATCCAGGGCCACGCTGAGGCAGAACCCTGGAAGTTCAAACAGTGGGTGCTACAATGCAGTAACCAGATTTAATACCACACTTTTCCAGCCAAACAGAAGATGGAAGGATTCCAGGTACTCTGACACGGAGCCCCCCCTGCCAGGAATCCACCCAAAACCGCTCCTGTGTGCAACAACTACTGCTGCTACTGTTGCTCTGTGACCTCTGAAGATGAAAAACACCCAATTTCTAAAGCACAGGAACACATTTGTAGAAGAGAAAGCCAATTTGCCCCATCTTGGTATGCTTGGGAGAGTTGTTGGAGAATAAATGAGCACAGGAGAGGAATAATGCCCTGAGCCCAAGAGATGATTTTTACACAAGACATAGGCACTGGCCCAGAGCTTGAGGAAATTTCCACTGCTCTTAGTACTGTATGTCATCTGGATAAATAAAGCCATCCCCTTCCCATTGCCTTTCAGAAGTAGTGCACTTTAAAAAAATCAGTAAAAACCTGAAGACTGCAGGACATGCAAAGTACTTCTCTCTTACAGAAGCGTTCTAAAGGAAAGAGGTATCACAGGGAGAAATATTTCACAAGAAATTACAGCCTCAGACCTATCCCATTTTGCTTTGCTATTTATCATTTCTACCCACCTGCTCACCCACCCACACACCCCCAGCGTTATTAATGCATATGAAAGAGCATAAAGTTTTCATAATAAAGAATGGTTTTGTCCATTATCTAGAGAATAATATAGTTCATTCAATCTGTATCCTTTGGAGGAAAAAACCCCAAACATTTTGGTCTGCCATAACTAGATGCTCTTTCTCAGGACAATACATTGCATCAAACTACCCAATTTTCTTTTAGATTTATAAGAAAATTTATATTTTTACAAAACCATTCCACCTGGAGCTTGTGATTTTCAATGTGGTGATGCTTACCCATACACAGTGTCCAGTGTGCTGCTCGGTACGTACCATCCTGTATCATGTGTAGGACAAGGAGATCTATTTTTTGATCCCAAAAGCTGAGTCTGTTCTTTTTTATCTCATTACAGAAAAGACAGATGTGCTAAGGCTCACCTTTTTGTACCCAAAAACCTACTTCAGGGATATGCTTTGCTGCCATTTATTGTTTACTTCTGGAAAGGTCTTTATTAGCCAGAAATATGGTGATATCACAAAAACATATACTTGCAAAACAACCTAAATAAGCATTTGCTTATGCTAAGGTTAAGGAATCAGTTGTGGAGCCAGGGATTTCAGCTGACAGTGCTTTACCCTAATATCCACAAGGTTAATGTTAAGGTAAAAACAGCAGGAGCATCTCGGGTAGGGATGTTTAGAGAATGTTTAGGCATAAGAAGGGAAAGGCAGCCAACATTCAGGCAGTTCAGGACTCTCTAAATAGAAACCAAACTGTTGATAAACCCATGGCAGCAAAATGACAGCCAGTGGTGAATGTGGAAGCACTGGTACAGAGTCAGCCTGTAAAACTGGTGGTCATCTTCAGCATTACCTAAAGGTACTGATCAGTCTTCAAGGATAAATAGTCCTCTTATTCTGCTCTATGGTAACCCAGTCTAGAAGGAACTGGGCAGCAGTGACTATAGCAAAGACTGTATCAGAAAGAAAGGCTTGCAATACCTGTCCCACAGAAGCTGATGTACCCACACTGAGGTTAAGGCTGCCACCCAGGAATTCAGGGCTGTTAACAAAACAAGGCCATAGAACATCGCAACCTCTTCAGCAATGGGAGCTGACATGATTCCCCTTCATGCCCCTAGTGCTTTTCATTCCTATATGCTTCATCTCCAAACTAAATTCACATCATCATCCTTTCCTAGGGATCGCATCTCCTAGTGACCTTACAAACAGAGGGAAGCTAAGGAACTTCAACTTGCATGTTTCCAGGAGCACCGGCTGAAAGCTCGGTGTCCACTGGATAGCATATCATAGCATCACAGACTGGCATGGGTTGGAAGGGACCCCAAGGATCATAGAGCTCCAACCCCCCTGCCACAGGCAGGGCCACCAACCTCAGGCCTGCAGCTACACAAGGTTGC
>VZUJ01076113.1:0-11727 GCA_013401215.1 Atlantisia rogersi | reverse complement strand
AAACACAGCAGCCTTGCTGATAGGGGTACAGGCTGCCCTAAACCAAGAAGCAGTTATGGGAAGGTATTTGGGAGCAACAGAACATGTTAGGAACCAACCATAACAAGATGGTCAAAACAGCAGGTGTGCGGATGCTTTTAGGTATTAAAGGTAAACTAAGAATATTTAGCTATAAGATAGGTTTATCAGAACTCATTATAATTACTAACCAATGAATATGGTGTGAACAGAGTGTGTAACCAATTAGCAGTTTTTTAGCTTGCCACGTTTGCAGCAAGAAAGGTATTAGGTGAAATCACACAGATTATAGTAGATGGCTGGCTTCCTGGCTTCACCTAAAATTCATATATTGAATTGCGTGTTGCTCCCTGCCAGATGCCACAGTGTTGTGCTTAATAACCCAGGATGGATTTCCCTTCTGCAAACTTGTTCAATCACCACTGGAGATTATGTAAACTCTTAACACCCACCCATGTCTGCTGATGAGGATTCCCAGGGCTTCTTCACAATGCCTGGTGGGAAAAAACAGTCCCCCTCGGTTATGCTGCACTGTCACCTTGACAGCTTCTTTGCTTTTGTACTTTTACTTTGTACTTTGTACTGACAGTGAATAATCACCCCTCCAAGACTTACATGAGTTCATAGGCTTCTGTCATAGATGTCCTCAGTTAATCCCCTCCCATGCTGAAGAATTAGAGAAGCTTAAAAGAGCTGGCTTAATTTATTGTTGCTTGTAAGTAAACCATTCCATGCCTTGGATCACCTTTGGTACCCTCCTCTGAACATGTTCCAGTTCCACCTGTCTTTTCTGAGGTGGGAAGAGCAGAACTTCTCACGGATGTGGGACACACCACAGATTTGCACAGGGACAGAGTGAAGATTTCTGATCCACTCCCTAAAACGAGACCAGGTCTTTGACCTGCTGATCCCCAAGGCGGTTTCCTCTGTTACAGCCCCTGACTGTGTTCCTCTGTGACAGCGGCGAGGACTTACCCCTTTGTGTTCCGCGTGAGGCAAGGCTGCTCTTTCCCACGTGCATCAGTTGGTGCTTATCCACAGTGACAGGAATCATGTACCCATGCTGCACGTTCAGCCTAAGCTGCTCCTTGCCACTCTGCAGCTTTTACATACCCTCCTCCCCTCAGCCTGGAGCTCCTGTGCAGCTCCCTCTTCCTTGGGCCGCAGAGCACGCGATGGGGTTGTCACGTGAAGGGCTGGCTGTCATCTAGGTATCCAGCCAGAGGTGAAGAGGCAACATGCCCAGTCGCAGTGCAGGGGTGACAGGGGGATAACTGTCAAGTACAAGTAGAACCTCAGACACCCACTTACCTGGCACATACCCCTGCTCCTCACAGCCAAGCCAAAATGAACCACTTCTGACCACATTTTTAACACTTCTAATTGCAGAGGCAATTGATGGCTCATGGGCTCTTCCTTCCTCCCCAACAGATGCTGTAAGGAACAAATGGCAGTGGTTAGAACTGTGGTTAGAACTGCCAGATATTTCAGCCTTTGTCCCATTACTCTGCCCATTTACGTCACCAATTGACTTAAATGATTCTTACCTTTTTTTCTAATACTTTTTCTTGCCTCCTGCACTCCTTTTGTCATTCAGTGAAATGATGACTCCATTAAAGTCAGACTGACACCACAAGCCACCACCCAGCTCCCAGGGTGGGCTCCTGTAACCCCTGCTCAGCACCTCTCAGCCACTGCTGTACTCTTTAAGTGCACAGAGACCCCCACGACCAGTGACCCCAGTTTAAAAAGAGTTTTTCCTCCCTCTGCTAATGAGTGTTAGGGCTGGGGGATACCTCTGGTCACCTGTGAAGGAGGCAGGTGCACAGTTCAGTTCCAAGGATTGAGGGGAAGACCCAGGCAGGGCATGGCACGGCACAGCACTGACCAACTTTTGCTTCCCAAAATCTGATCCAGCAAGGCTGAGGAGCTAAAGAGACATGAGATATAATATTTCCCCCCCACCCATCTGTTTAGATAGCAAGGCTGCTATAGAGAAACCAGAATGATAACCAGGCACATGGCAAATCTAACACGTTCAAAAACATTTTCAGGGTTGGGCATGCCAAAAGGAGACACTAAAATCTGACATAAAGTATTTGGGATTTGTTTTTCATTTGTGTCATAGGAACATGCTTTATTTATGTGTAGAGTGAGTGCTCAGTTAATTTTACAGTGCACATAAACATGAACTGCTTGGTACAAGATCCATTTTTATGTGAACGTAACACATGATTAATGAAACGAGCCCTAGATATTGTGAGATATTTCATCTGTACCATTTCAAAGTGAACCTGATAATAGCCAAGGAGAACACAAATCTGTATTAAATTAAAACACCCCTACCACTCCCTCCACCCCTACTTGTCAAGTCATTAAAGTGATTTGGGGTGGGGTGGGAGATGTAAGCTTGGAAAATCATTGCTAAACTGCAGGATTGGAAAAAAAAAAGCAAGCTCTCATTGACTTCATTGGGAGCAAATATCACTCTTGGTTTCTTAATGTCAAGAAATTTGGGACAATGTAAGTCACTTTATGCCTGAACATTACAGGCTGTGTCATCTAAAGTCCTCTCTCTACCAACTTATATCACATACAAACATGCAAAACAAGGCAACCTAAGTTCTGTCTGTCTGTGAAGTGGATGTATGCCTTGCTATGCCTTTATTGTCAGTCTGAAGGTGGGAGATGAACAGTAAGGTGATAAAATTTGGCTGTTTATAAAGATTCTTAGATTGCCTTCCTTAAACAAGTTCAGATGTGCTTCAGTATGAGAAATTCCATACAGGATGAGAACTCGGTACAAAAGAAAAGGTAGCAGAATGTGACTTGCACTAATTTAGGCTCTTGAAGTTTTGAGGAGCCAGTAGGCATGAGCAGTTAGCTCAATGATGACAATGATTGTTAGCTCAATGATGACCATATCCCTTGAAGGCACTCATGGAACAGAGTGCTAAATGTGTTCAAATGACAGAAAACTAATCTAAGAAACCAAGAAATGCTCCGTGGCCCAGCAATGTAACCACACACATCAGTCATTTTCTAAGTGAACTGTTGGGCCTAAAGCCCTTAGGAAGAGGTACAGTCCTACAGAGGCTCAGTGGTTGCTCAGGGTGGCCACTGAAGACCCTGCCCAGAGGACAGAATGAAGCAGAGCTGTGTCCAACACATGACAGGTACTGCCAGTGAAGAAAATACAGAACTGCTGCTGCAATGATGGAAGCAGACCCAGGAAGGAAACACAAAGAAATGAGGCACTGAGAGGAGTGCACAGTGAGGAGAACAAATGGCCCAACACCACTGGAAAAAAGGCACCTCTGGTACATCTGTCCTTTCACAGCACTGGGAGGGCTGCAGGGCTGGCCAGGTCACAGGATCTCTGGCAGACAGGAACTGGTGGTTGCTCTTCTTGCAAGCGTTCCACAGGGACATCTCTCCAAAGGGATCTCCTCTCCAGGCAGATACCTCCTGTCTTCCAACTGTAGGCCCTTCCCAGCATTGCATCTATCTCACTCAGCAAGGTTTGACCAATAATTATCAAGTATCCCTGTGCTTATTACTGTTCACCCTTCTTGAAAGAAATCTGTAGATCCCCTGAATGGAAAGGGTGACTGAGATCTTTCCATCTGAGATCTTTAAGGCTTTCTCAGACCAAGGGGAAAAGTGCATGAAAAGAAACAGCCTTATAACAGGAATAAGTCCTGTGAGTACTGGCTCAGGAAACCTGTGTGGTTTACTCTGGAGAACAGGAGGCTGAGGGGAAACATTATTGCTCTCTACAGCTACCAGAAAGGAGGTTGTAGTGAGGTGGGTTTCAGTCTCTTCTCCTGACTTGCAAGTGATGGGACAAGAGGAAATGGCCTCAAATTGCACTGGGAGGTTTAGATTGGATGTTAAGGAAAATGTCTTCACCAAAATACTTGTCAAGCACTGGAACAGGCTGCCCATGGAAGTCGTGGACTCACCATCCCTGGAGGTATTTAAAAGACCTGTAGAATAAGGTATGTGGTTTAGTCATGGACTTGGTATCATTAGGTTTACAGTTGCACTCAATGATCTCAAGGGTCTTTTCCAACTTAAATGATTCTATATTTCCAACTTCAATGATTCTATAAACTCCTTACTGTGCTTTGAAGACCCCTTGGTGTCAGGGTGGCCACTAAAAGAACAAATGAGGCAGGGGGCCACGGCCTACAGCAGCTTCAAGAATTCTAGAGATTAAAGTCTTAAAAACCAACAGTCTCTAAACAACTGTCCCCTTCAAAAAGGGTTTTTTTTCCCTTTATTTCTTTTAAATTCATTAGTGTCCATGAAGAATACCTCAAAATAATTCAAAACAGTGTCTTCCTGAAAAATCCATGGTAATTTCTGGAATTCACAAATAAAGGTAATTCAATATTAATTTCAGAATTTATCCAAGAGATTCAGCAATAGTGTGTTTTAAAAGTAATTATCATAACTTATGCAAGGCTGGGCTAGAAAACATGCTTTGGTTAAATTATCCTGCAGATTTAAAAATATTTCAGGCCATGTCAGCAAGAAAGCAGAAGAGATCAAAACCAAGTTCCCAGGGAGGGCACACAAACAATGACTCAAAAAGGAAGTTTGTGAAATGTGGGGAAATACTCAGTAATTACTTTTTTGGGTTTGTTTTTGCTTTAATCAAAATAGCTAAACAAGGGAACATGAAAAAAAAATACAGCAAACAGCAATAATGACCTTAATCCAGACAAAGTTTATTATTTATGGACATCTACCACCTCCACAAAATAAGGCAGACAGCTTTCAGTCTACAAAACCTCTTTGCTGAAATGCAGGAATATGTACCTCAAAAACTATGACCAAAAAGGGGAGGAAATAATGTTTTATTTAAGCACTAGCTTGACTCACATGAAAATCAGGGAAAGCTCTCCAGCAGCTTCATAGAGAGATGGGGTGCTAGGTTATCTGGATGATCTTAAAGGTCTCTTCCAACCAAAATGATTCTATGATCCTGCAGTGTAGGGCAGTAGATGAGAACGAGCTGCAAGCTGAAGTCCTCCTTCAGCCTCTCTTGATAAATTCCTCCAGCCCAGGGCCGTGCTCTGTCCAGGTACCACATTTCTGGGTCATAACATGACACTTTATATAAAGCCTGTGGCCTAAGAGAGCAGGAGCAAAGCCCTCCAGGAGTTGTCCCAGGCACTAGGTGTCACTGAACTGGGGAGGGACAGGAAGGAAAAGGTGAGGACAAAAACGAAGACCAAGATGACAATTTCCCATTGGAAAAGTGGGATGGAGGTGAGCAGCAACCCTCTGCATCAGGAACCTTATGACTGAGTGTGCAGATGCAAATTATAAAACCAGAGATGCTGTTCAAGTGGCAACTCAAACCAGGGGGAAAAAAAAGGTTCTTCTAGGAAGCAGAAGAGGAGAGAGGTTATGGGGACCAGCACAGTCTGCATTCATGAAGCACCTGGCAGAAACCACCCCAGCCAGACTTACCCTTCAGTGGGCTGAGGGAAAGACCTCAGCTGATGGGAACTGCAAATCAGTCTGAATATAATATCAGCAGCAACGCTCTTGAGGTGGTGTGGGGTAAATGTCAATAGTTGTTTCCTTGCTTAAGCCAAGCCAGAAAACTGAATGAAAATACATTTTCTGACTTATTTTCCCTCACTCCCCATCTGTCCCCAACCAGTAGCAGGACAATCCTGCCACCCACATTTTCACTGTCCTTAGGAATGCGTATGCCTATTTTTGGATAATTTGGAAACCTTTGGGAACATTCCTTATTAATAAACACACTTGCTATTTATTCCCCCCCCTTCCCCACCCCCACCCCCCCCTCCCACCTTCCCCGTATTCCCCTGTGAATTTCCTCATCTTCTTTTGCCAGCTATTGTGTATTGAGCAAGGCAATCCCTGGAACTCCAGGAATCCTAACCTGGAGAAGCACTTAGCATGCAAGAGGGAAATTATTCCCTTGACCTAAAGAGCAGTTGTCTCTTCAGTCAGCTCGAGTCCTGCAGTGTTATAATCAAGCTGCTTTATCTGAAAGGCAGAAATAGGGGAACCTTAACAGGTTCTGCTGAGAAAACACTTCAATCTGTTGCATGTACAGAGGACAAGGACAAGGGGAAGGAGGAACAAGTTGACCAGAGTCTCTTGCTGTTTACTAAAAATACTGCCAACATGATGCTCCTGATAATTCTGTTTGCAGTGCTGGTCCAGAAAGAGGAAGTGCAGATGGGTAAGGAGATAAAAAAAGCATATGTTTTTCTTTTCCTTGTACATGTTGTATTATCTGCAACCCTGGAGAGAGCTGCCAGTAAGGAGCATCATCAGGGTCTGCTCCACCTTTCCCAGGTGGGTACCCTGGGAGAACACAATGCATCTCACCTCGTCATCCCAGTGCCATCTTCTCTGAGGAGCTTTAGCCTGGGATGAAGTTATAATTTATTTTCCCTGCCCATCCAGTCCATGGATTGTCAACCTATTTAGTCAGTTATCCACTGGAGACCAAGTTAAGCCAAACAACATTCTCTTGGTAGCCTCCTAACAGCTGTCAGATGCAAAAACTATTTTGCCCACTATCATTTTGCACTGAATTTCAATTAATACAGGGATTCACTGCAAAAGTAGCTCAAGTAACCCAGTATAGTTTTGCTCAAGCATGATCATTCAAACATAAAAACCTCAGAAGAGGTCTTTTTGAGCTATCCAAAACCTGACTGGATGTGGCCCTGAACAATCTGGTCTAGCTGATCCTGCTTTGGGCAGGACAGTTGGGCCAAATGATCTCCAGAGGTGTCTTCCATTCTCACCAGTCCTCAGATTCTGTGTTTCTGTAGCAGTGCAAGGACTCTCCCAGGACTGTGTTCCCTCTAACAGCCTTTCAAGGCTTGTGGGTTCCCAAATGTCTCACGTACACATGTCAATGGGTTTGGGCCGTGGTTATTCATGCTACAATGTAGTCTGTTATTTTTCATGAGGCATTTGAGAGGGGAATATTGTTGTTCTTCTGTACATGTGGCAGAAAACTGAGGAAAACCTGTGTGGGACTATAAGGATTTTAGTAATTTAGACTTAATCTTCCATATACACAGGGTACATGCAAATGAGAATAACAGCTCAGCTGCTCTGAACCCTCCATCCAGAGCTGAAGATCCTGTTTTGCTAGCATACCCGGCTTTTGCTTTACCTATTTAACTTTCTTTATTCCAACCCACGAGTTTTCTCACTTTTACTCTTCAAATTCTCTTCCCCCATCCCCTTGGGGAGGTGGGGGTTGTGGAAAGGGGCACAAGCCAGCAGCTGCGTGGGCCTCAGCTGCCGCCTGGGGATAAACCATGACATCGCATTGAGTCCTAAAGGTGAAAAGCTGTTCTGTCCTTTACAAACTCCTTGAGCCTAACCCCCTTCCACCTGCATGGTAACTCCTCTCCTCAGAAGGTACAAGCAAGAAAAACCAACATCCAGCTCCCAGGAAACAAAGCACTGAAGAGTTTGAAGCTTAAGAAAGGCGACTCAGGAAAACTGAATCCACTCCTGCTTTCTTTGGAGAGTCACTGCCCCACTACTAACTTCACTACACAAAGGGTCTAATAACTAACAAAAATATTTTGAAAGTTAAAGTAAGTGGTGGCTGATGGGCCACTTGGAACTCACACAAGAAAGAGCTAAGCATTGTGATGCAGCCAAGGGTCATGTGGTGACTGGATTTCAGGCCTTTCTACACCATGCAGTGCCACCCCCACATCTCTGCCATATTTATCCTGACAACATTCTGTTTACCCATTAACTAGAGGGGAACAGAAACTCAGATGTCCATGTGATTTGTCCAAGGTCACCCAGTGGCTCTCTCATCTCTTGCAATGAAGCCTTTCTTCCTCTTACCTGCACAACAGATTTGCCTCCCACCCATCTGCTACAGCTGCATCAGGGCAAGTTTCAAACACAGGCAAGCAGAGGGGTTTCTCTGGTATAACCATACATGCAATGACTCAGTGGCTCTATTGCTGGAAATTCCCAGTGTAGATACTAATACTTGGTATCAACCAGTTCATAAAGGACAGCATGCTGGCTCTGTTACCTCCCTGCATCTTGTTCAGGTTTTAGGCTTCTGTTCTAAACCAAGTAAGCGGTAACAGGGGGAAAGTACAGTGCTGTGCACAGGCTGAGGTACTCACCAGCATAATGCCAATCTTCCTGAGCAGAGGTGACTTCTCTGAGAACTTGTGCCTTGCCAAAAGGTTCATCTGGATTTGTATTTGTTATTTGCTGCTCCTAAAGGATCTCCAGTAGATTGACAAAATCACAAAATAGGAGGTATAAGACAAGTGCCACAGCAAAAGTAAAGGCCTTTGGCAGCAGGAGAGAACTTGTTTCTGCCTGGAAGAGTCATTGAAAGCCCAGGGATGGGAGAAGATGTTTTGCTACAGCTGTAATCTCACACCAGAAAATCAACCTAATCACTAGTACTAAGCAGGTCTAACACACTGGCTGCCTTAAGACCCTTTGCTTGTGATCCCTGAAGCCATACACCTGCATGTTGTCAGCACAGCTGTGTGCGGCTCCAAATTGGCCAGCCAAGAGCAGCTCATTGCAGGCAGGTGTTGGGGGCTGTGGGTGCTGGGGCTACCTGCAGACAACCCAGAGGGTGGGCTGCGCCTTGCTCTTGTGTTCCTAACATCCCATGGCAGGGATGTAAAAACAGTCAACCCTCTGCTCCCCACTTTGTCTGCTCTCCGTGGGGCCAGGCTCTGCCCCTGGGAGATTTCATTTCATGGTGGAAGCTGCAGCTTGGTGCATAAGCTGGGCAGCACGCTGCTCTGACACACACCTTGCAGAGCACAGCACTGCTCCTTACTGGGGCCACTGCGGCGGTACCGGCGGCTGCTCCTATTGCTGTCACACTCACTTCAAGTCAAGGTACTTCCACAGGCACAGTTGCCTCTACCTGAAGGTCATCCACCACCATGCCCAAAGCAGCTGGCATGGCTCAGCAGTGCTGCTCTGGTTGAAGCTCCTGAGCCATCACACCCACGTGATGTCACAACAGCGCCTCACGAGCAGGTCATGGTTTGAAGGCAGAGCTCTAGTTCTGATATTCAGGCCCAGTTTATACATGCCTGGTAAATGATGCTCTGCTTTTGCTGTGATGGAGTGTATGTACTGATATACCAGTGAAACAAGGGCAGGAGTTCTACATCAACTGACTCAATTTCTTTCCTACTACCGATGCAACTCGGCCAGGGACTCCCCTTCCGCCTGACTCCTCACACAGCACGGGTTGTGGGTCCTCTCTGGGAAGCCAGAAAGCAGGAGCAAGACTACAGCCTACCTACCAGCCATACCTCAAGAAAAGAGCAGAACAGATATCCAGGGAGAATCTCAAGTCATATGGGCTGCCTGCAGAGGACTCATATATTGAAAGCACAGGGTGGGTGACAGATGGCTGCTTATCTATAAGAACTGATCATCAGCTGATACTGAATTGCAACCACGTTTTAGTAAGCTCCCTCAGTAAACGGTCTTTTCTTTGTTTGATTTCAAACCACCTGTAGCTGCTCTGAATTCCCATTGTAAACTCTGCCTGCCACAATAATGCCATTATTCACACGGGCATTGACTATTGAATCTGGCCAGGTGGGGCTTACACCACTAGCTTTTGTGTTTGCTTGGATACTACACATGGTCACGCAAACTTTAAATGCAGTAGAGATACAAATGCAACTGAAGTACAAAACCCTAATATGGTTACATGCTCCATGGGAGCAGGCCACAGGTTATTGATTGCTGGGGTGAAAAATGTGGGAAGCTTTCCAGGGGAATTGTGTTTGGCAGTGCACAGGGAATTCCTGTTGTCAGAAAGCTGAGTCTCCAAGCTGAGGACATCCCTAGCCTTCAGCCCATGCTGATCAGGCACTGATGAGTAATAAAAGATTCAACCTAAATTGGTAACTCCCAGTTATTTGTGTATATATATACATGCATGTATATATATATGCATGTGTGTGTGTTTGCACTAGTGTACATGCAAATATACATATACATGTGTGTGTGCATCCTTGTACATGCATCTACCTGCTCTTTTTCTGTCCACAGGTACCTGGGATCCCCTGGTGCTCTGTACCATAAGTTGGACTTGATGATCTCAAAGGGCTTTTCCAACTTAGTGATTCAGTGATAGCTCTAACAAGAGATGTCCTCCTGCAACTTAATGTTTCTCTAGATTAAGGACAAATCTGCACCAGTTTAGTGTCCAGTGTGCTAATCACTAAACAATCAGAGGAGGCTGCCATTGGTGATGGATTTGGCAACAAGGTGTACTTTATTTTAGGTGAGATACCCATGCCATTCTTCTTCATTTTTAGAACTGCTGGTGCTCAGGCAGGAGTTAGCCATTAAGCAGCTCAGATTAGGGCAAGTGCTTAGGAAGCTTTTGGCCATTGGTCCTGAGAGGTATGTGTGCATGTGCTATGAGCAGCACACCCAGAACGTTTCTAACACACTGAACTCACTGAATATGCACCACACAAATGACAAATACACGTGCAGCAAACAACTTCTCCAATCAGGCTCAGAGGCGTGTGGAGATCTTAGTCCAAAGTCCTCAGAATCCACCTGGGTACGTGTTTTAGCTGTAAAAAGAGGGCATTTCTGTGGAAAACATGACAGCTGTGTTTGCAGGGCAAATAAAGATGCTTTCATCCAGGACATGATGGCTGCAGAGTGGAGGAGTTTAAATCAAAATCTAAGATTTAAGAAATTCAGTAGTATTCATGAAGGATCTGCTAAATCATTTGGGGCTCTGGCACGTATTTCTTTTCCCAGTTTTGTCATCCTCTCCATAGGGGAAAGAATCAATTAACTTCATTTATATGTGTGACAAAAAATGGAATGTGTTTTCTTAGCTGGACCAGCCAAATGGTTAATTTTTTTGTAAAAAGACTTCTTTACAAGGTTAACATAGCTTTTTTAATTGATGTCTTAGGTTGCATCAGACTTATTGCTAAAGGCCTGGTTAACTAGGAACCCACCCCATATGATTGCAGGACAGGAACAGAACCTGCTTTGATTATTTAGTGTATGTGCCATGCTCCACATCCACGCACTGCACTGCTGTGAAGGTCACATCCTGGCCCTGTGGTGCTCTGACTCCAGCATCAAACACACCAAACAGGAGCAGCAGCAACAGAAAGAAGAGAAAGAAGAGACGAGCAGCACCTCACTGAAGTCAGCTCAAGAAGCTGTATTTGCAGATGATATGAAACTAAGGCTCTTTTTCAACAGCAAGTCACTCACCTCCCATGCAGCTACCAAAGGCAGCACTTGGCAGATCCTGAAGAGCAGAATGAAGACCTGGTGCGGGCCACATGTGGGAGATGGGGAAGTTGTGCTGGGTCACATCCCCCAAGTCACAGTTTCAGCAGAGTTATGCATCCAGCTGGAGACACAGCCTCTCCCATGGTTAACATTGTGTCCTGGCTGCGCTCATGCTCCACGTCCCAGCTTCTACTCACTCTTTCATATAAGCATCAGAGAATCAGAGAATCATAGAATACTCTGGGTTGGAAGGGACCTCAAGGATCATAGAGCTCCAACCCCCCTGCCACAGGCAGGGCCACCAACCTCAGGCCTGGATCTTCACAAGGTTGCCCAGGGCCCCATCCAACCTGGCCTTGAACACTTCCAGGGACAGGGCATCCACTACTTCTCTGGGCA